>VDFB02070791.1:0-19639 GCA_007258455.2 Sequoia sempervirens | reverse complement strand
TTGAATGGCAGAAAAAGTCAGATTTTTGGATAAAAATTTGAGATATGGGTCTTGTAGAGAACATTGTGCCAAATAGAGTCAGATCGTCTGTTTTTCGAAAAACTTATTTTTTCACGGACATGCAAGAGTCCCTCAGAGGTAGAAGCAACAAGGCATTTTTTTCTCGAAAAACTTTTGAGACATGGGTTTTGTAGGCACCTGAATGTTGAACAAACCCAGATCGATCGTTTTTTAAAAAGACATTTTTTTAGAAACCCTAAAAAGTGGAGGCAACGGGGCAATTTTTCTAGAAAAATCTGGGACGTGGGTTTTGTGGCCAATTTTGTGTTGGACAAACCCAGTTGGTTAGATTTATGAAAAAATTGATTTTTCGTTGAACATGTGAGAAACCCTAAGACAGAGAAAGTTGAAGAAGCTGTTGAAATTTTTTCCAATCTTAGAGAAGATTGAAAAAGAAGATAACCCAGATCATCAAAAGCTAAAAACTATGAACAACTGCCTCTGAAAATTGATGCCCTAGAAAAACGCCTTATGAAAAGATGTTTTTCTGTGCAACCTAAACTCGAAAATATGAACACTGAAAACCCCTTCCGTTTGATCCTTCAAATGCTGTAGAGAAGAAAATTCTGTGTTTTGCATTTGAAGTCAACCTGCAAGAATATTGAAAAAGGACGCCCAAATGCTTGATAAACAGGCTTTGGAGGTGGAAGCATTAGTTGACTCACGAAAACCCTAATTTTAGGAGTCATTTGGCACAAATATCAATTAATTCGGAGAATCCCCAAAAATTTGGGCGGCAGAGGCATGAGAAAGTCTTCAAAAATCTGTAACTCAAGCTGACTTGGGCCCACCTTGAGACAAGGCGTCCAAGTTTGCTAGAGTTAGTAAATTTTTTAAGATTTTCATCTTTTTTGGTGGTAAAATGCCTCTGTTTGATCCTCGATTCCGGACGTCTGACAGGTCCTATGAACTAGTTGATAGATTCATTGCGGAGCGTGATCAAATTTGAGAAGATCATCTTGGAAGTTGAAAACTCCAAAAACTGGTTTTGGTGGCTTGAAATTTTGGGCGCCCTTGGCAACAGAGGTGCTTTTGTGATCCAGTGTTAACCAATTTTTAGGTGGTTTTCAAATTCTCCAATTTGCACCTCTCATGCTTCAATCCGTAATTGTCATTGACTAATGGATCTTGTGATCAGGCTGAGATATTCAATGGAAAGCCTGAAGAATTCTAGAAAGGTTGACTAGTTCTACAAAATTGAAAGTTGATTCTGAGGGTTCAAATT
This sequence comes from Sequoia sempervirens, assembly GCA_007258455.2. Lineage (NCBI taxonomy): Eukaryota > Viridiplantae > Streptophyta > Pinopsida > Cupressales > Cupressaceae > Sequoia > Sequoia sempervirens. Next base: position 18,354 of record VDFB02070791.1, on the reverse strand, counting down.
TCTAGGCGCCCCTGGCCAGCAGGGGCGCTTTTGTGTGTAGAAGCTATAATTTTCATTGTCTTTTTGACGAAAACACTTGAATTTGATCTTCGTTTTTGAATGTTTGACTACTCTGATGAACTTGCTGACGGACTCACCGCGAAGCTTGACAAAATTCGAGGAGGACCTACTGGAGGTCATGAAGCCTGAAAATTGAAATTGATTCTTCAAATTTCTGGGCGACCCTGGCCTACAAGGGTGCTTTTCTGCTATGAACTTAGCCAGTTTTGAGTTTCTTCGTTTGCAAACGTTTGACAGGTCTCATAGCTGGATGCTGGATTCATCGCAAAGCTGGAAGAATTCTGAAGAAGACCTCCAAAACAACAAAGCTTAACAAGTGCATTTGACCCCTTGAATTGATGGGCGGCCCTGGCCAACAGGGGCACTTTTGTGCTCTAGACAACCATTTTTCGATGGTTTTCATCCTTCTTGAGCTTTGTGTTCATCGTGTCGTCGACTGTGTTGATTGCGCTCATCATCCGTGTGCAACACCAACACCAACTGTTCATGTGTTTGTCAACTGTGTCGGTTGCTGCTGCTGATGTGTTGATTGTGTTCGCCGTTGTGCGTATGTGATCTGCGAAGCGCCCAACATTCTAGACAGTTTATTTTTTGCAATTTTCAACTTTTTCAAAACCCCTCCATTGTTCACCATTTTTCGAGCATCTTTGGCCATAGATTCTTCTGTGCAGTGTTTGAAGCTTAGATTTTGACACATGGTATTTGGCCATCCTCCATTGTTGACCTCCGGGGTCCTAACTTTTCTCTTGAAAAAGCGATTTAGACCCACCAGAGCAAAACTCACTTTTTCATGATTCTAACTGGACCTGTGTGATCATGATGAAGAATTAACCAATCAAAATCATTTTGAGCCATTTCTGGAAAGATCCTATTTTTAGGATTTTTCTAAAAATAGGGGCCTGAAACCCTAATTTCAAAATTTTCAAAATTTTGCGAGCATCTTATTGACAATAAACCCAAAAAAACCCTATGATCTATTTGTTCAAAAATTTCTAAAAATAGAAAATTGCTTTAGACATTTTGACCTTTTTTAACTTTTGATGACAATTTTACACGATTTTGACCATTTTTACCAAAATGCCTTAATGAAGCAAATTTTTTATTTTGGGTACAACATACTTCCACAAATCTACAAATAAAACATTTCAAAAGAAATCTAAAAATTAAGTAAAAGGTTTAGAACTTAAATTCAAAACTTTCAAGTTTCTACTTTTAGCATTAAGCTAAAAATTAAAGGACTAATTTTTTCCTTCCTAGATGCTAAGCTTCTCTCCTTTAAATGACTTAAGTTGAAGAAAAGGTCCTAGCTCTGCACCTTTGTAGAACTCTAATGTAGTCAGCCGAGAGTGACTATGTTGTTTAGTCGACCAATTAAAAACTATAATGTATGTAGCAATATTTTAAGTTGTTTTCATGAATTAAGTCCCCGACCTTTGGGATTAGTTGTAACTGGTAGTCATGATGGTTGGTGTTCTCAACCACCCTCAACAACTATATATGTTTTGTTTCATTGTAGTCAGGGAGAGGACAGGACAAGACACGACATGACATCGCATGGATGATTGTATATTGTATCTATTTCATTAATGAATGAAAGTACCATATTCTTTGCATTAATGTATGTTCAGGAAGTTACATTCTTGTTTACTCTAGTACGTTGTTTGATTGTCAAGTCATTCTTGTAAGCGTTTGGTGTCGTAATGGGTCAGCCAACCGAAGAGCTAGTACAAGCCAACGAAGATAGAGAAGAAGCGTTGATGGAGGATCTCATAAACTTGTAGGATATCTCATTGAGGGAGCACGTACAGAGGGAGGCTCTCAGGCGAGAGATCCCTTAGGTGGTCATCTGGGACAATCTGAGTGCCAACCTAGAGGTTGACCACCTCTTCAATAGATTACCAAGGTTGATTGAATGTCACTATATTATATTGCAAGACCTTCGGGTTGAGAGAGACCAAGAACTACGAAGAGAATAGATATTGCTGCGGTACGAAGAGAGAAACAAACGGGAGGAAGAATGCGACACTAGTCGTAGGCGTACTCCCGAAAATTAATGCCCATACAACCCAACAAAGATAAGAACCGAATCCCAAGTGAGCAGGAATCATCCGAGGAATGAGTATGAAGATCACTAAGATTAAGAGAACAAGAAGACCAACAAAGAAGATTGAAACAAGTTGTCGAATAAGCAAATCAGAACCTTGCTGAAATAAACCAAGACATTGTCGAACTAAACCAAAACCTTGTTGAAGAAACAAACCAAGTCATTTTCGGGCAACCGTCCATAGCAGACGAAGAAAAACATAAAGTTGATGAAAATGAATTAACTAAAGAACTTGAAAATAGTATACATTGTATTCGAGAGTTGTCCATATTAGAAGAAGAACCGAGAATTGGAGGATTTGAACCTCAGACCTCAGACGGAGGAAGTACAGGAACAAACTGTAAGAGACTTGAAGTGCAGAGGATGCTGAGAGGGGATGTGTGGAAGACTTGTACGTGGCCGGGAGTGCAAGAGAGGCACTAGAAACAAGAGAAACAATCCAATCAGGTCCAACGAATAGGGAGGGTATGAGGGAAGCAAGATGGTAACTCCACCAACCAGTTCAAGTGTCGAGAGGTAGGAGTTGCAAAATTTACGGGGAACGGGTCAGAGGATCCAGTCCGACATTGTAAGACATGTGAAATTATATGGATAGCAAATGGGTAAGAAGATGTAGATTATTGGCTGAGAGCATTTCCAGTGACTCTCAAAGGTATAGCAATAGACCGGTACGCAAAATTGGAAGCCGCATAGAAAGTCACATGAGAGGCACTAAAAAGAGCATTCCAAGAAGAATTCAGGCTCTTGAGAGATGATAATGAGATAGTAGCTGAAATTTACAATACTAAATAGGGGAAAAATGAGAACGTACGAGCTTACAATCATAGGCCCAAGGAGGAGTTGGTAAAATTGGAGACACAACCGGTAGATAGGTTGAAGAAGTGCTGGTTTATTGAAGGATTACTTGCCTCGTTGCGAAAGAAAATGAAGGGGTACCTCCATCCTCGTACGCCGGAGCTTACAATCGGGCGATGGACATCAAGAGTGAGAATAAGACATCCTCTCGGGGAAAGAAAAGAACAAATGAGGACGAGAGTATGAAGGAGAGTAGTGAAGACAAATCAAAAACTGTACAAGCCCTTAGACGTGACATGATGAGAATGATGAAGGAACTAAAGGTGGAAAAGGAGAGTTCTAAAGAATCCAAAGAATTGTCATACGAAGGCAAACTATCCAAAGAAACAAAACAAAAGGTCATACCGAGTCGAATTGCCTAGAGAAACTTTTCTGTGACATCTGCCAAATAATGGGACACTCCAAGGAGTGCCCATACAATCTGAAAACAAGAAGTACACAAGTATTCTTTGCACAACGGGAACAATCAACCCCTCCAACCACATCACCAAAGCCCCAGAATAATAACAATGCATCCCCTGGAGGTTATTGCAACAACAAAAGAGGCAATAGCAGTGGACCAAGAAGCAAAATACAGTACGATAGCAGAGGAAGACCTATGATACAGTGCCAAAAGTGCAATGAATGGGGTCACTTCACCAAGGAATGCCAAAATAATCAAGGTATGAGAGGAAGACTATGCAAATGGTGTGGACCGGGTGATCACGAAGATATCAACTACCTGAAACAAAAAGGTATAAATATGCTAGAGGTGAATGAGGAGGTTCTAGGGATCACTAGAACACAAATGAAGAAAGCTATCGATCCAGACCCTCATAAGGAGAAAAAAAGACTCTGAGAGGCCAGGGTGGAAGTGGAATAGGCAATGTCCAAAGAACGAAGAACCTCCAGTAGAGCAACTAGTACGTCATTGCAGTCAGAGTCAAAGAAGAACATAGTACGACAAGTGCTACACACAACTGTACCTATCAAGGTAATAGATCTTCTACAGATGATGGCACAACTGACAGTAGCACTCACCAATGTCATCAAAGAATTCAAACTCATCAGAAAGGGTCAACTGAGAGTACAACATGACTGATAGGAGAGGCCACAGACCCAATGCTACTCGCAGTAAACATTGTGAGGAAGGCTTCCATTGTATAGATGGAAATCATGGGGAGGAAGGCTCGGGGGTGAACGTACTACCAAAAGAAACTTGGAAGTGTTTGGGAAAGCCAACTCTTTGGCCCTCGCAATTCCATCTAGTAAGCGTTGATCAACATGGCATCAAACCTCTTGATACACTTATGGCACATAAAGTAATGATTGACACGCAACAGTTCTTTTTGAACTTTATCGTCATCCCACTATAGAAGAAGGTGTACAATGCTGTGATGTCCCCAGCCTACAGAACAATCAAGATAAGTATACTTTCTAATATTGATTTAATCCACTTGCATTTCTTTAATATAGATTAAAAAAGATCTACATATACATATATATATATATATATATATATATATATATATATATGTATATATGTATATATGCATATATATATAGATATATATCAATATATATATGAACATATATTTATATAAATATCAATATATATATATATATATATATAAACATATATTTAAATATAATCACATAAAACAAAGACAATATATATTAATAATCGATTACTAATCATTCCTTCATATAGCCAAATGCAAGACAACTACCCGTCAGCAAGAGACGCGAATTGCAAAAGACCAGACGCATCCTCTCAAAGGCACATATGAAGGAACACGTCTAGTGGCAAAGTGGATATATTTAGAAGAATACATTCAAAAGTGGAGGATATAGGAAAAATAATCAACGAACAATAGAGAATGCCAGATTACTACATAAGCGTATGATAGAAGAATAGTCTCAAGCTGAAAGAAGAGCATTAGAAGTCCAGAGCAGATCGATATAGAAGCTCACGAGTATAAGAAGGCATTAGAGACGGTAACGGGAATCACCAGGCTGGGAGAAGAAACCGAACTCAAAAGCATGTAGGAGAGAGGCAGGTTAGAGCTCTAAACTGTATCCAAGCATCGATCTGAGAAGGAAAAAGTAGTACACGGCCTAGATACTAGAAGGAAAGGATCCCTGGGTCAAGGTCGATACCTCAGGGCCTTGCTATAAAATTCCATCAGTTTGAGAAGAACCTATACAACATTTCAAACAGTATTATATTATTGAAATCATCAGATTCGAATTATTCAGACAAATCAACTAGTTTCAGGAATTACTCAAACAAGTCAATCAGTTTTAGACATTTAATTGTTAGTGCAATTACTTGTCTATTTCATTAAGCAATTTCTGCACTTGGATTTAGTTGGGTTGCTAACAGTGGTATCAAAGCATCAGTCTTGCCAACCTGTTGGAGGAAAAGAAAATGCAAACCTATCATAGAAGGGGAAACATGGCCGATCAGCTAGCTCAAGAATTGAAAGCCTTCATGAAGCAAACCAATGAAAAGTTCGAAAAAACCAATCAGCTAATTCTTCAAGCTCTTCAAAGCATAAATAACCACCACATTCAAGAAAGAGCCAATCTAAGAAAAGAAATGCAATCAAATCAATCTGAGAATGAACATTCGACCCAAAGTTCCTCACGAAGACCAACCATGCCTCCTTTCCTTCCAAGCAAAAATGTCGTAGAAGAAATGGAAGAGAAAAAATCATATAGTGCAGAAGATATCGCGCTTATGTACATTGCGTTAGACCCAACAGTTCAGAAACTCGTGCCCTTCAAGGAATATTATGAAGTCAAAACTCAAGCCAACTGAAGCAAAGGAAAAAATTAGATCAACAAAGACCTCAGATCTCGGGTTAATAAGATGACATTGCCTTTCTTTAACGGTTCCGGGAACACCACCGCACAATCATGGGTTGAAAAGCTCGATACTTATCTCTCCCTCAGCCCCATGACCAAAGAAGATTCCATGAAATTTGCTGTCCTACACCTATCAGGGATAGCTCACGATTGGTGGCACCATGGACTTATCACACAAGGACACCAAAATATAACCACCTATAGTGAGTTCACTCAAAAACTCATTAATAGATTTGACCAAAGGCATCCTGAGTGGTATTTCAAGGAACTCACCCAACTTAGGCAACAAGGAACGATGGAGGAATATGCAAATGACTTCCAAAGGATAGCTGTCATGGTCCCTGACCTTTCTCAAAGGAGACTCACCTATCTATTCATTGAGGGACTCAAGGAGTCAATCAAGAACATAGTAAACCCATTGGAGTCCCAAACCATGGCGGAGGCAATTCAAAGGGCTATAAAGGTAGAATCTAGTTCTCCAAAAGAAAAAGCTAAGCATCCTTCACTCAAATCACAACCTAAACAAGACCAACGAAGGAGAGATGATAGAAGAAGAGCTTGTCACTTTTGCAATGAGCCTTGGATCATAGGCCACCAATGCCTTGACAAGGAAGCAAACAAACGAAGGAGAGAACTAATGGATCAAGGCTTATGTTTCAAATGCAAGGAGCCTTGGGGGCAGGACCACAAATGCAAGAAGGGACAAATACACAAGATAGAAGAAGCATGGGATGAAGAATCAAGAGAAACCCCACAAAAGGGGGAAAATGGGAACTGGATGAACAAGGGACTTTGGTAGTCATATCTCAAGCAAGTGAGCATAGACCCTATCGAATCAAAGGTACACTTAAGGGGCAGACAATTATTGCCTTGGTGGATAGTGGGGCCTCCCACAATTTATCAGCAAAAGTTTAGTGGCCAAGAGAAGATTAGAGGTTCAGAACTTCAATGGGTTCAAGGTAGCTCTTGCAAATGGAGCCACGGATCAATGCTCAAAGATCATTCCACAACTAGAAATCACCTTGGATGGAAATAGTATAAGAGGGGATTTTTATGTGGTGAACCTACACAACGATGTGATTCTAGGGATGCCTCGGATAAATTCCCTCGGTCACTTTACAACTTAGAAATTTGCTTCAAGCACAATGGGCAAAAAGTTACATTTAGAGGACTGCCAAATGGATCTCCCAAAGTGGTATCTTGCAAAAGGATGGAGAGGATTGTAAGGCATGGCCAAGGGGAATGGATAGCACAATGCATGGTGTTAGATAAGTGATCCTCTCATGAGCAAGCTATTCATGTTGACATCCAATCTATTCTAGGGAGAGACAAGAAGATTTGTGGAGATATTCCCCCCTGTCTACCTCCAAAAAGGGGTTTTGAGCACTCCATAGAATTGGAAGAAGGAGCAAAACTAGTGATAACCACCCCATATGGGCATCCTCAAAGGTTCAAAGAAGATATTGAGAAAAAAATTAAAGAGTTGCTAGAAATGGGACATATTCAACCAAGTAATAGTCCCTTTGCATCATCCGTCGTATTAGTCAAGAAGAAGGATGGCCCTATGCGAATGTGCATAGACTACAGGGCCTTAAATTAAAAAACTATCAAGAACCGGTATCCAATTCAAGGATAGATGAACTATTGGATGAACTACATGGAGCAAGATACTTCTCCAAGATAGATTTATGCTCGGGAAATCATCAAATCCGAATGAAGAAGGAAGATGTACCAAAGATAGCATTTCGATGTCATTATGGGCATTTTGAGTTTCTAGTCTTGCCCTTCGGTCTCACCAACGCTCCAACCACCTTCCAATCATGCATGAACCACATTTTCCACCAACAATTGAGAAAGTTCTTACTAATATTCTTTGATGATATCCTGATCTACAGCAAGACATGGGAGGAGCATCTCCGCCACATTGAAGAAGTTCTAAGCATTTTGGAATCAAAATCTCTTTATGTGAAAATGTCAAAATGTGAATTTGGGCTGGAAGAGATTCTCTACTTGGAACACAAGATCAATGTAGAAGGTGTAAGCGTAGATGAGGAGAAGGTTAAGGCCATCAAAGAATGGCCCAAGCCAAGGACTTTGACATAGCTTAGAGGCTTTGTGGGATTATGCAGCTATTATGGGCCTTTATGTGGAATGACCAAGCACAACAAGCCTTTGAGCAACTCAAGGAAACCATGAGCACCTGCCCTGCTGTTGCCATTCTCGATTTCACACTACCATTTGAACTACAATGTGATGCCTCCAGAGAAGGGATCGGCGCGGTTCTCATGCAAAGAAAACATCCTATAGCCTTTGAAAGCTGGAAGCTAACAAAGACTGAGAAGCACTACTCCATATATGATAGAGATGTTGGCTATTATGCACGCCCTAGCCAAATTTAGACAATACCTAGTCTGTGGAAAATTCATCATCATAACAGACCACAATAGTCTAAGATTCTTCATGCATCAAAAGGATCTTAATGATTGTCAACAAAAATGGGTGAGCCGAGTACAAGCCTATGACTTCGACATAGAATATGTGAAAGGAACCAGCAATGAGGTGGCAGATGCGTTATAGGCGCCCCCACCTCAACACCATCACAAGCATCTCCAAGGATTGGAAAAATGATATTATTGAAGAGCACGCCAAAGATGCACAAGCCTTCGAGATCTTAGAAAGAAAGATGCCAAATGAGGAATAGAAGATATGGAATGATCTCATCTTATATAAGGGAAGAATATTTCTTGTTCCATACTCAAAGATAAAGAACAAAATTATTAAGCAATTCCACGATTGCCCTTTGGCGGGTCACCAAGGATACTACAAAACATACAAACAGATTAGAGAGAAATATTCGTGGAAGGGATTGAAGAGTGATGTGCTCAAACATGTACAGGAGTGTATGACTTCCAAAATAAAGTGGAGCAAAGTCATCCGGTAGGTCTACTACAACCCCTACCCATCCCCAACCAGAAATGGGAAAGTATCTTGTTGGATTTCATAACCAGATTGCCCAAGGTACATGGAAAAGATAGTATTTATGTGGTAGTGGACAAACTTTCTAAGTATGCCCATTTCTTTGCCCACTTCTTTGCCATTTCATCATAATACAAAGCATCTCAGGTAGCAAAATTATTCTTTAAAGAAGTCTTTCGTCTTCATGGGATACCCAAAACAATCGTTAGTGATAGGGATAGTAAATTTCTTAGCCAATTTTGGCAAGAAGTTTTCCAGCTAGCAGAGACCAATCTAACCCCAAGTACAAGTTACCACCCACAAACGGATGGGCAAACATAAATAGTTAACAAGTGGATAGAGGGTTACCTAAGGAATTATAAAACAAGTCAATAGGCATCATGGATAAAATGGCTACACTTGGGCGAGTATTGTTATAATACCACCCACCATATGTCAATTGGAATGATCCCTTTCAAGGCCCTATATGGATATGAAGTCCCTTCCTTTGGACATTTGGTCACCCAGGAGAGCAAAGTGCAAAGTGCACAGGATTTCATACAGAAGAACATTGATCTCATGAAGACCCTTAAGGAAAATTTGCAGCAAGCCCAAAACCAATAGAAAATCTATTCTGATTGACACCGCATAGAAAGGACATTTGAAATTGGAGATGTAGTCTTTCTATGGCTACAACCTTACAAGAAAACATCAATCAAAAAGAGTGGGGCTGAAAAGCTAAAACCACGTTTCTATGGTCCTTACAGAGTTATAAGAAGAGTAGGCAATGTCACTTACGAGTTGGAGCTACTAGAACACAACAAGATCCACAATGTCTTCCATGTATCCAGGCTTAAAAAGGTCCTTGGGCAACAAGTCCTTCCTTGCACTGAGTTACCTCCACTAGATGAGGAAGGGCAACTTACCTTAGAACCAGAATTCATCATTGACACCAGAGAAAGGAAATTAAGGAACAGGGTCATTACCGAGTTCCTAATCAAAAGGAAGGGACTCCTTGAAGACGATGCTACATGGGAAAGAGAAGAAACTATTAAGGCATTTAAGAATAAAACTCAGGAAGGGAAAAACATGATGGCTCTTGATTAAAACAAGAGATGAATTCTTGAATGTAATACCTTCAAATAAGTTAATAAGATATTCTTCATGCACAAGAACAGGACTTCAGGATTGTTGGCGTAACAACTAACACCTTTGGAGTGCAAGTTGGTATGGACAGCTATGCACACTGCGTAATGAGTGCTCTTCAAATTAGGAGGGGAAGCTCCCTCATATGCTGAAATGTGTGGAAAAGGAAGGTAATCTAAATCTTATCTTTTTGTTCTCAGCTGGAAGAGGCACAAGGTTAAGAAAAACCACGAATGTTGCAGCGAAGGATTTTCTGGTTTCGCAAATCTCTAACTACAACTAAACTAAAGCTTTTAATCTATCCAATCTCCTCAAGTAAACAGAGCATGAGGAAATGGAGCAGGAATGTTCTATACGATAAACTTCAGGTACAGATTCACAAGTTGAAGGCAACGTGGCACAACTATTTGCTTGGCTGGGAAGAAGTTTATTAACACAAACATCAAACAATAAGCTTTAGGTACAGATTTACAACTTGAAGGCAAGGTGGCACATCTATTTGCATCATCTGAATAGGCTTATTAAAAAAAAAACATAGAGAATAGCCAACTAGGACAACAAATTGCGTAGGCGAAACATGCATACAATAAACGATCAACTAGCCACTATATTTAACTAAGATCAACAATCACCATAACAATAACATGAAGGCAAGGTGGTACAACAATTCATCATCATAGTAACAACTCGTGAACAGATACAGAATCAACAATATTACAGGCAAGGTGGGCACAACATATATTACTATCTCGTGCAAAAGTTAATTACAAATGAGCAAAGAGCTCTTATTTATAGACATCAAAAGGTGTAGGGAACCCTAAAATCACCTTGAGTCAACTATAGTCTTGCAAGCATGCAAGATTTTATTGCTAAACCCTAATAAAGGAAACTATACAGTTAATTGGAAAGCTACCATTAGTTAACCAAAACATCTAATCTAAATGGACAATGTGTAAGCATGCATGTCCTTATTGAAAGCAAGTTAACTGGAAAACTACCATCAATTAATGAAAACCCTAAATGAAAACTCCAACTGTACATAGATGTTTCCAAGATAGACATGCATGATATGTGGAACAATGAGTTTACTTGGAAAGAAGCATCGAGTTAACCGTCGTGTCTGATGTCTATCCTGAAAGGTGGGACCTGGAGTTCACTGGCCATGATCTCGAGCAAGTAACCCCTCCGCGAGGATAGTGACTGCATCACTGTCTGGAGCACTGATACTTTGCTGTAGCACACTGTGTCTTCACAGCATCTCCTCACCGCCTGTGATCTGGCTTTGAAGCTCTCCTCTACTCTTGGTCGCCTCATCAAATAACGTTGACATGACTGTAAGTTGATCTAACTTACAAACAACGGAATCCCCACTGAAAATACCATGGATAAGTGTCTGCAACTTTGACTGAACATTAGTAAGCTCGACATACTCACCACCCTCACACTGATACCAGCATGGAACTTGAGACATGAAGGTTCTCACGTAGCAAAGTGCACTAGTCACATGCTCTCTGCTCTCAGCCAACTTTGAAGTCAGTGTATCTTGTATTTTTGCCTTGAAGATCGACTGTGTCCTCCAAGTAAAAATAGCCTCTTTGTCTTCTTCATCAGTGATTGAGTCATATGCCATCCTCAGGTGAGAGATCATGATTTCATCTTTGGGTTTCTCAACCGCTAAGTCTCGCTCATCATCCTAGATGTGTAGATGGAGTTCACGTGCGTTGTATCTCAACCGGATATAGCTCTGCAAATACAAAACGACCTCGAGTGATGAACTCCTCCCATTCAAACAAGCGCTTCTAGTTTACAACTAGCTAATTAAGCTGATTCTGCTTTGTTAGTGGCTCTATCATCTGTGGGAGTGAAGCGGTGACATTCTCCGTCCTATGCACAAGGTTAGAGATATACTGACAAAGTTTCTGAATTTCAGCCTTGAGGGCTGCCTTGTCTTCTCTGTCTTTCATCATTCTATCCTTTGCGCTATCCGTTGCAACCTGTAGGAGATCAACCTCTATTTGGCGTGAGCTTCTACCAAGGTTGACTCTGATTACTTCGAAGTCTTGAACTTCTACTTCATTCAAGCTCTTATCCTCTGGAGGTGCAACGGTTTCTATGATTATCTCCTTGTCAGCGTTCCTCTCTACATGAACCTGTTTCTTGATCATCTTGTCTGGCGCATCCTGGTAGACATGATCAAAATCTAAATGATCAAGTACGTAAGACTGCTGCCTCCTCTTCCTACCTAGCTGATTCTCAAGCCAAGACGAGTCTCAACTAATCTCATTGGAAGGGTCTATGTTAGTCATAAGAGGCTCTGATGAGTGTGAATGTGTAGAGGTATCACTACGAGGTGGCGAGTCTAAGTCCAAATCAATGTGAATTGGAACTGGATACTGTTGTGGTGTAGGTGAAGGCATGCGAGGCTGAACCTTGGGCTTTGGTGTGCTCCGAACTATATCTTTGGCAGGCTCCACACGTGATTCTGTAACAAGTGCCTTCCCTTTTGAATTGTTAGGCGCTTTATTCTTCTTAGGAGGGTTACTCCTCTTCTTTTGCTTTGGTTTAGACGAGGATGGAAGTGAAAAATCCACTGGTGGCGGCTCTATCCTTGGCATGACTGCCCTCCTAGTCTTCTTGCTATCAAGGTAGAGTATGTTGTTTTGAATAACTCTACTCGATCTCTCCTCAACAGATGAATATTCTTTGGCAAACCAATCGATAGCAGGAAGTGGCTGTGTATCGACCTATTCTCTAAAAAATTGAGGAAGTACATCCCCATCGTCATTTGACAATCCTCCTACATCTTCTGACATGAAGACAAAAATTTGTGCGAGAGAGAACCTGCTATAGTTGCATCGGCGCACCTCGAAGTCATCTTCGCAGTTGACCCAATAATCGTCCATTGTGGGCTTGTGGTAAGGGCGACCACCAAGGCGTGCTGAATAATGACCCCAGGGGTCATATGTGCGCTCATCAACAAGGTACTTGAGTTTGTATTTCTCCAACTCCTATCCTGCAGGCTTGGCATCAACTGCTGTTCTCACCAGTAGATTCCCATTTGAAATGGAAAGTTGGCAGCTGGTTTACACTTGTGGCGCAAACGTAGGTGAACATCATATAATTGCCTGAGGAACTCCATGAACACTGTTCTATCCAAAGGATAGCGAGGTAGCATGGCTAGATTTCTTGTATATCCGTAAACGCGGATGTAGGTGTATGTAGGGAACTGAATGAACCAGTCTGCCCAATCAACCATTGCTGCTCTGGCAACCGCTGAGATACGAACATGCAATTCCCGGTCTAGGTTTCTCACTGTGTACATCAAGAAAGCCTCTTGCACACGCTTGAAATGTCGCTTAGACTTCATGAACTCAAGCTGATCATAGTATTGGTAAACTTTCTAAACACTGAGAATACCCACTGTGTTCAATCCTCTAAACTGACCTTGATAAGCAGTCAAGTATACGAGATAGGAACACATATGAAATTGGTGGGCAACTAGGAAACTGGTAATTTGCTTGTGTAAAACGTCACTGATAAGAGAGGCCCAGTCATAATGCTCTCACTTGGAGATGATCTGTGCAATGATGTAGTACATCCAGGGCTGGAATTTGTTTGCATCTGCATGACCGGAAACGAGATTGAGAAGAGTAATCAAAATCACGTACTCATCCTTGTATTCTCCGCGACCCACATTACTTGGCAATTTGTTTTTCTTTTGTTTCAACCACCTTTCTACCATCTTGTTCTAACACATGTCCTTATTAGCATTGAATGCTCTTTCACACTGGTCCATGGTAATGACCAAACTGTTTGGATGTTGAGGAATACCAAAACACCTTTCAATGTCCTGGGGATTGAGATTGCAAATCACCCGTCCATCTGCTGATTGGATTTCATGAGTAGTAGAATTGTAATGCTTGACACAAGACATCACAAATTCTATGCAATGGACTGAAATAGGGAGTGAAGCCGCCTCTAGCAACCCGGAATCTCAAATGTTTTGAAGTATTGCATTGTTTATCTTAATCGGATCCAAGATAGCTTTTGGAAGCACCTTATGTAGATCCGTGTCAATCGTTTTGATGAAGTCATGAGTCAAAACTGATTTAGTCTTGAATTCGATCTGTGTGTACTGCATTCTGAAAAACTCCCCTGTTGACTGTAAACTTGACTATATTCTGACAACTTTTTTTGGAAAGCTAAAAATACCTTGCTGAGGGTAAAAATAGCCAGTCGGAGGGCAATTTTCACCAAAAATTCTGAGATATGGGTTTTGTCCAGAAAAAAATTCTAAGACAACCCAAAACATCGGAATTGCAAAAAATTGACTTCTACACTACCATGCAAAGGAATTTTAGTTGGGAAAATCAAAGCTTTGAGAATCGATGCTTTGGAGTAAATTTTCTTGAAAAATTCTAACACATGGGTTTTGTAGAGGAAGCTATGCTGAACCAACCCAGAAGATTTGTTTTGTCAAAAGTCGCTGAATTCTCGAACATGCGAAAGAAATTAAGACGAGAAATGGAAGAATTTAAGATAGAAGATAGAAGTTTTAATGCTCTACAGAACATTAGAATTGCAAAAAATTGACTTCTACACTACCATGCAAAGGAATTTCAGTTGAGAAAATCAAAGCTTCGAGAATCGATGCTTTGGAGTAAATTTTCCTTAAAAATTCTAACACATGGGTTTTGTAGAGGAAGCTATGCTAAACCAACCCAGATGATTTGTTTTGTCAAAAGTCGCCGAATTCTCGGACATGCGAAAGAAATTAAGACGAGAAATGGAATAATTTAAGATAGAAGATAGAAGTTTTAATGCTCTGCTTCTGCTAAAATTTGCATTTTGTCTTGATATCTGCTAATGAATCTGGACTTGTACCTGCAAAAGAATATTTTTGATGCCTTTGAAACTTGATTGTTGATGAAATTCGCCCAACTCAGGAAGAAATTCGCCTTCTGCTCAAGCTGTATGAGAGAAATGGGACGCCATACTTGAATAAATAGAAAAATTTGTGGTTTAATTACGCCACTGCAAGAATAGAACCCTGATTTAAAAAGTGTTTTGATTGGACCCCTTTAGTTCAACTGCCACTAACTCGAAGTCCCAAAAAATTAATAATATTAAAATTTTCAGTTCTCCCTTACATGCAAATTTGCAATTTAACATAAAAAAGGTGCCACTATTAGAATATTGAGCAAAATTGCCTCTTTAAAGTTGGCATGCAAAAGACTGAAATTTAATATTATTTTAATGAGTTAACTGAAATCTCTGCATCCGGGTGCACTCAGAAAAATTTACTGATTCTGAAAAGTCCAAATTTGACTCTCCAGGCGTCCCTTAGCAACAGTTGAGATTTTTTGCTAACTTCCTACTTTATAGCTCATTGAAAAGTTACGATTGCCTCTTTTGAGCTTTGATTTCTGAATGCCTGATTGATGCTACGACCAAGCTAAGATATCCATCGCGAAGCTAGCAGAACCAAGATTAAATGTCTGTTGGGAGTTGTGACTGCTAAAAAGCATGTCTAATGCCTCAAAAAATCAGTTGCTCTTGATTAAGTTGATGCAAGGTCTCCAGATCATTTCTCTAATTTGCCATCTGACGCTTCAAACTGTTGTTGCAGGTGAACGATGGCTCTCGTCCACTGAGTGGTGGATCCATTGCGTAGCTAGAAGAATTCCACAACCAACGACTATATGTAAGGCATCTGAAAGCTAAGTTAAGGACCCCAAAAGCAAAAGCACCCCTAGCCTACAATAGTGCAATTACCATTTTGATAAAAGTGTAATTTTCATTTGAACGCCATACTTTGACCCTCGACATCGTGAGCTGGAGTGTTTCGATTCACGCACCGTCAATCTCTTTGCGTAGCTAAAAGCATTGGGAAGAGATGTTCTTGGAGGCGACGAAGCCAGAAAATTGCTTCTAAGACCTCAAAAAGAAAGGCGCCTTTTTCAAGGGAGTGTGTAATTCCCCCATAGCCATTTTTCTGGTTATCTGCATTATTCAGCAATTTCTACTGACCCTTCATTCATGGGAGTTTGACAAATCCCAAGGGCTAAGGCTGGATTCATTGGATACCTAGGATGATTCCGCACAAGTCTCGTGAAGACATTGACTGCTAAAAACCCCATCTCATAGGCCTAAAGGCTAGGCACCCCTGGCCTATAGAGGTACAGGTTGACATTTTCGCATTTATCCACCCTCTATTTACGTGCTCATTGGAACCACTGTCACGGCCACTCAGCATGTTTGATGATCTTGCGAATGAGTGCATCGCGGAGTTAGACCGAATTAGAAAAGATTCCCCAGAAACGGATTTTGCAAATTCAATCATCTGAGGGTTCAAATTCAAGGGCGCCCGTGGGCTACAGTGGTGCAAAAACTGAAATTTGACAGTCCTCTGTTCTGTGTAACCTCTTCGTACCTTTCGCTTCAGCCTTCGATAACCGAAGTTCTGCAACTCAGATGATCTCGCTTGATAGCTTGCCGGAAAGCTGATTTAATTCCGAAGAGATTGAATGTATCTGCAACCAAAAAGCACTGAATCTGAACCTTCAAAATGAAGGGCGCCCCTGGGCTTACAGGGGCACAAATTTTCTTTTTACCATAAATTTCTTCTATTTTCATGCTCTGTGTACACCATTCTGACTACTGAATTGACCTCATAGAGGTATTCCTCTGTCGTGAAGTATCTCTTCAGCATCTTTCATTATAAAATGTCTTGTTTTAAGTTCCAAGCTTAGATTTTGATACCTAGTATTGGCCAACTGCCATTAATGATTGATATTACATTGACCAAAGTCCATACTTAACTTGCCCAAAAACTGTATTTTGACATCATTTTAACAAGGTTTAGACTCTTTTAAGCAAAATGCCTTAATGAAGCAAAAAATTTGGTTTGGGTACAAAAAGGATAATATGCAGTATTATATGTAAAGGCTTAAGGCTGGATAAACTTGAGAAATCAAGTATCTAGAGGGCTTGAAAGAGATATTACAATCTTTTTCAGGATTACAAGGCTGGATATACTTAGGAATAAGGTATCCAGAGGGCCTTAGGAGAGATGTTCCAAATCTCTTCACAGGAGGGCTGGATACACTCCATAGTGAGATATCTAGAGGGCCTAGGAAGAGGTGTCACAACCCCTTTTCCTAGGATTCCAAGGTTGGGTACCCTTAAAAAGTTATCCAGAGGGCCTAGGGTGAGATGTTCCAAATCTCTTCACAGGAGGGTTGGATACGCTCCATAGTGAGATATCCAGAGGGCTTGGGAAGAGGTGACACAAACCCTTTTCCTAGGATTCCAAGGCTGGATACCCTTAAATAAGGTATCTAGAGGGCTTGGGAAGAGATGTTTCAAATATTTTTCCAGGAGGGCTGGATACACTCCATAGTGAGATATCCAGAGGGCCTGGGAAGAGGTGTCACAACCCCTTTTCCCAAGATTCCAAGGCTGGATACCCTTAAATAAGGTATCCAGAGGGCCTGGGACAAGATATTCTAAATCTTTTCCCAGGAGGGTTGGATACACTCCATAGTGGGGTATCTAGAGGGCTTGAGAGGAGATATTTCAAATCTTCTCTTAGGAGGGCTGGGTACACTCCCTAGTGAGGTGGTCAGAGGGCCTGGAAAGAGATTAGTTGTAACAAGATGTTACAATCTTGTTCTAGGATGAAGACCACTATACCGGCAAAGAATGTCAAGAGATCAACAAAGAAAAGAATTATAAGAATTGCTTGAGGACAAGCAATGCCAAGCAAGGGAGACTTGTGATGTCCCCAGCCTACAGAACAATCAAGATAAGTATACTTTCTAATATTGATTTAATCCACTTGCATTTCTTTAATATAGATTAAAAAAAAGATCTACATATATATATATATATATGTATGTATGTATGTATATGTATATATTTATACATACATATATATATATATATATATATATATATATATATAGATATATATCAATATATATATAAACATATATTTAAATATAATCACATAAAACAAAGACAATATATACTAATAATCGATTACTAATCATTCCTTCATACATCCAAATACAAGACAACTACCCATCAACAAGAGACGTGACTTGCAAAAGACCAGACGCATCCTCTCAAAGGCGCATATGAAGGAACGCGTCTAGTGGCAAAGTGGATATATTTAGAAGAATACATTCAGAAGTGGAGGATATAGGAAAAATAATCAATGAACAATAGAGAATGCCAAATTACTACGTAAGCATATGATAAAAGAATAGTCTCAAGCTGAAAGAAGAGCATTAGAACGCCGCGATTAGATCATATAGAAGCTCATGAGCATAAGAAGAAGGCATTAGAGATGGTAACGGAATCACCAGTTGGGAGAAGAA
>VDFB02070789.1:0-27487 GCA_007258455.2 Sequoia sempervirens | reverse complement strand
GAGGTTAGGATAAAACCAAGAGTGATTTTATGTGTGATTTAAAGCCAAAGAATGCAAGAAAAGTTTCTTTTCTTGCACGATAAGTAAAGCAGCTGGGTTCTATATATGTAAGATTGTTGTAGCAAACTTGTATTGTTTTTTTAAAAGAAAAGTTTGTTGTTACGCTAAATAGAAGATCCAACATTTGCAAGTTTTTCCCCACACTAGGTTTCCTAGGTATATCTGTGTTATTGTCTATTTGTGATTGGCTTCTTCTTGTTATTTTTTCTTTTGCTATTATTAGCTGTTAATCAACCCTGTTGT
Source organism: Sequoia sempervirens (assembly GCA_007258455.2). NCBI lineage: Eukaryota > Viridiplantae > Streptophyta > Pinopsida > Cupressales > Cupressaceae > Sequoia > Sequoia sempervirens. The sequence goes on along the minus strand of VDFB02070789.1, from coordinate 27,184 downwards.
ATTAATTGTTATAAATAAGATTCCTTTTTTGTGAATTTATTGTCCAATTAATTTGTTGTTGGGTTATAGAAATTAATAGTTCGCTCTGTTGGGGTCGTGGGACGGTGGGTTGCAGCTATGGAATCTCAACACGGGCCTCACCACTCGACGCTTCATAGGACACTCGAAGGATGTCCTCAATGTGGCCTTCTCCATTGACAACTGTTAGATCGTGTCCACCTCGCATGACCGCATCATCAAGCTGTGGAACATGCTGGGTGAGAGCAAGTACACCATTTAGGTCAATGCTGACGGGCACTCTAACTAGATCAGTTGTGTCTGCTTCAGCCCCTTCGCTACCAACCCCACCATCATATCGAGATCCTAGGATTGCATCGTCAAGGTCTAGAACCTAACCAACTACAAGCTCAAGAACACGCTTGTAGGCCACGACGGCTATGTGAACACTGTCGTTGTCTCACTTGATGGCTCACTCTATGCCAGCAGCAGGATGGAGTCACTATGCTCTGGGACCTTGCCGAGGGCAACAGGCTTTATTCTCTCAACGTCGAGGACATCATCCATGCCCTCTGCTTCAGCCCCAACAGGTATTGGCTCTATGTCGCTATGCAACATTACGTCAAGATTTGGGATCTCGATAGCAAGAGCATTGTTGCCGATCTTCGTTCCGATTTCATGCCCACCAAGAAATCCCAAGTTGGTAGTTGATAATAATTGATTTATTTATCCATGTTTATTTTGTTTCCCTTTGCGAAATTCATGTTTCTTCATTTTCAATTTGTTAATATGTGTGTTGAGAGCATGTAACTATCTCCCTCGTAAAAAGTCATCCTGGACTTGCACCCTGTCTTGAATTGAATGCATTGCAGGTGAATCATTTGGCGCGTTTTCTCCTTTATTATTTTGGTAAATTAAAATTTTGAGGTAACCTTTGACCTGGATGTGAAGGTCTGCTTGCAACACCCTTCCTCACTTTGAACTACAATGCAGTGCACACCTAGGAAAGAAGCTCTCCTCTCCTTTCCCTTGTTTGGTTTGGTAAATTCACATTATGGTACCTCCTCCTAGTTAGATGCTATGATATTTTTTCCTTTGCTTCCTCTCAATGTTGTAATACTTTTCCTTTCCTTTCCTTTCTTTTCCTTTCTTTTAGTTTGACAAAATCATATTACGGAGTGGGCCATACACCCTTCTTTAATTTTGTTTCACCTTTCGTCCCCTTGGCCATAACAATTTATTTTCTCTTCCTCTCAGTTTACAGTGAATTGCAGACCTCACAATATATTTTATATTTCTCTTCCTTTTCGTTTACTTCCAATCTCTTTAGACGTCTCAATCAACATTCCCTTTACTATCAATGCATAGCAGACCTTACAATGATCAATTGCTTTCCCTTCCTTTAAGTAAGACGAATGCATCGTGGACCTTAGAATGAAACTTTCCTTTCCATTCTTTTTAGTTTATGATCAATGCATTCAACAGCTTAGAATGAAACTTTCCTTTCCTTCTGTTTTCGATTTTTCAATTTCGGTTTTATTTAGTTGTTTTTTTTTCTCTTTAATGCAAACAAGTTCTTCCTTTTGTTTATCTATTTTATTCAATTCATCTGACATGGTAACCTTAGGTGCCAGGACTAAGGGATTATATCTCCCTGGACTTGCACCGTAGCTCATCGTGACTGCAATGCACCGAGGCCTTATAATGAACCTTTTTTTTCCTTTTCAGTTTAAGGGTCAACACTTTCTGGATGTTATCATTACCTTTTCATTTTTTTCCTTATATTCCATGCTTTTAGAGTTTAGTAAGTCAAGACTCAAATGCTCATCTGTATATATTTTTCTTTTAAAATCAGAATTTTTGTTCTTTCTGATTTGTAAATTCACCTTATTTGAAAAGGTTTGAGGGGTTTCTATTCTATCAAAGCAACCTAGCATAATCATCTATAATATTTACTCCTAGACTTTGATAAATAGAGTTGGAGTGTTCGGAATTGCAACCCAGTAATGGCTTGGCAAAATGCAATGTGGACCTTTCCTTTTAGTTTGCATTGCATATTGTAGCTGTTAATGTAATTGCTAAGGTGAATAGTTTCAGGGCAAATGCCCTTGTTAGTGTTCAATTATTTTATTTTATTTTCTTCGTTCTCTTGTTATAGCTGTTTGTAGATTTTCCCTGTTGATGTGTTTGTTATCGAGGTTGTATAAGTAGGTTTTTCTCTATACCAAGGTTGAGAATATCCATATCGTTTGTATGAATGGGGAAGGCCAGGTGCATGTAGTGGTTGTAGATTCTACCATGTAATGGTTGGTTATAATGCAGTGCTGATCTTAAAATGAAACTTACCTTTCTTTGTTTTATAATGTAACGATTGGTAGTGAGGGTTTGAATTCTTCTGTGTTTTATCCATTTGTTTTTTCTTCATGATTTTTTAAACAGGGGTTTCTAATTTGGTAAATAGACCTTGCGTGGTAGACTTCCAGTTAATTTCATGATCAAGATAAAAAACCTGATATTCACTTTGCATTATTATCTCAAATTCAACACTTTTTGGTGGCTGCAGGGGATTTTAATGTCTTTAGCTATTAGGTACCAGCCCTTCAACACATTGATTTGTTTTCTTTTTCTGTAAAAAACAACAGCCAGATGACCTGTTTTTCCTTGTTTCAAGTCACACCATCGATGTTTTGTTTGAACTGTTAGATGTGTGCATGAATGTGATTTTTCACTGGTCCAAGTAAAAGATCTTGCTCTTGACTGTGATGCACAAAGGTCAAACTCTGACGGGAAAGGGTCTTAGGATACATGTAGTATGTTATGGGTTGTCTCATTTGTAGAAATGTTACCCAATATCATGGTGCAATGCATTGTGGATTTAAAATTTCAAGCTTTTATGATATTCTCATTCAAACTAACTTTTTTCTAGTTTTAGTTGCAATTTTTTTGTGTGTGATTCTTGAATTTTCTAGTTATGTCTGTATTTAGTTTCTGGCTCTCTTTTTTCTTGTGCATTTTTTGGTTTCACTTAAAACTTTGCACTAGCCTAGTTTTTCATGGTTTTCATAAAGCAGAACCCCAAATTGAGATGCATTTGGCAAAGATGCTATCACTAAGAGGTCTTTGTTGCAACTCATTTCCATTTCATCTAGATGCATCATTTGATCTTCAAAAGGAGCATTACCCAATTTTTCATAGTTTTCACAAAGGACCCAAAATTTAGAAGCATTTGGCTAAGATGCAATGATAAAGAGGTCTTTGTTGTAACTTCTTGCAATTCATCCAAATACATCATTTACTCTTCAAAAGCAGAAGTACAACATTGTGCTTTATTTCCTTTTTTTAGACCTTTCATTTGAAGCATTCTAAAATGCACCTTTGTAGAGTCGTCTTTTAGATTGATTCTTTGGCATGAAAGATATCTATTCAGTCGAAGTTGCTTTGAGCATGCACTGTACTTTATCCCTTTATTAAAGCGAGACAAGCTTCCAGCTTCTTTGGGAATTTAACCTTTTTTTAGTGGTTTGAAAATATGCTAAACTGAATGGTGAAATAACTCTTGGAGCATTTAATTTGCAGTGCAGCTGTGCTTAATAATGTACTTTCCTCCTTTTTATTCTCGTTTACAATCTTCACTCTTCTAGCTTCCTTTATTTGTTACAACCATTGCTCTGGAATCTGTCTGGTAGCCTGTGCCTTTTGGTGCACATATTTGATTTGTTCATTCTTCCCAACAGAAAATACATTACCAATCTGAGAGCCATTTCTCATGAATTTTATTACTGTGATGTTTTCTATTATATTTGTGATAAAACAGTGAAATTATAATAATTAAAATGATTGCCATTATTAGCGAGAAACATTACGGTTGATTTATTTAGTTTATTGCTTTTTTATTGTAACATTTTTGACTGGTGGAATTGTGTCTGGTTTCTAGATCGAGAATTTAATTGTGATGCTTGTGTGGGTAACATTCTTTATATGGGCTCCCAGGCATGAGAGATAACTATTTGGTCAAAGTTTCTTTGAACATTTAGTTGGATTCATCTCTTTCATTTGAGTTGGGAAAGTCTCTTTTGGAGTGAAATTGTTGTTAGTTCTTCGATAATCTGTTGAATTCACAAGTGAAGAATGTGGCTAATGTCTTTGGGAGCTTTTAATTTGCAGTGCAGCCGTGTTTGCTATTGTGTTGTTCCATCTATTCCATTTCCTGTTACAACCTTGGCTCTTTTTCCCTCCCTTTTTTGTAATGTTACAATCATTGTTATGGAATCTGTTGATGTTTGCAGCATCGGTCTCCACTTCCAGCAATCTCCTTGATGACAAGATAAATTAAATAATAGCTAAGGCTATTTAATTTATATATCGTAATTGGATAAATTCAAGTGACACGTCTTTAATAATAAATGATGATTAAATTATTGAAGAGGCTTGATTTGTTAATGAAGCCGACCTTCTTTAAATGGGCGGAATTTTATTGAAAAGGCACAACTCTCTATGATGGGCCAACTTGTTATTTTGAAAGGACACGTCCTCCTTGATCTCTTGTATATATATATGCATTGCTCCATCTCATTGTAATCATTGATTTTATTCATAATTCAGGCATTACTCTTCATCACTACTTGGTGCGAATTCTTATACAAGGCAGATCGAGTTATATGCAAGATCAATTTGGCATTGTTGAAGGCTGTTGAAGGCTGAGAGTTCATCAGCAAATTGTCTATTTATAATTCTGTGTTGCATTATATCTTGGTGCATATTATAGGCCATCATATTGGCCTCTATTGTAAAGAAGATCTTATTGATGATTCAATATATAAGTGATATATTGTTGCTGGGTTTTTCTCCCTCAAGTGGAGGGTTTTCCCAGGGTATCTGCTGTGTTCTTATGTCTGATTTTGAATTAATTTCTGTGCATTAAATCTGATCTTAAATTTAACAGAATCTACTAGTTATGTTGTGCTTTCATGTGCTCATATTTGATTTGTTCATTTTTACCAACAAACAGACATATGGTTTTGTTTGCATATGATGTGAATGCATTATTTTTTTTTCTTGCATGCACTTGCCTAGCTGAGAGTCATTTCTTGTGAATTTTATTGCCACGATCTTATGATATTTTCCACATCTGTGATAAACCAGTGAAGTTAGAATAATAAAAACGGTTTCTGATTTTGTTGTGCATGATAACTTTTGTTTGACTTTTTTTTTTATGCCTTTAATACTGTAACAGTAATTAATATTTTTGACTGGAGGAGATGAGCCTGTGATTTCTATGGTGGATAATTTAATTGTGATGCTAGCCTATCTAGGGTACATTTTAGATTGGACTCCCAGCATGAGATGTATCTATTCAGTTAAGGTTTGTGTGAATGTGTACTGGGCATGCCTTTCATTTAAGAGGGGCAAGCCTCTTTTGGAATGAAACCCTTATTAGCAAAATAAAAATCTTCTGAGTTCACTAGTAAAACATGGCCTAGAGAATTTGGGAAAATTTCACTCGCAGTATAGCTGTGCTTAATAATGCACTATTTTTTGAAATTTAAGGTCATTTCCATAGCATAGAGATATAGAGAGTAAATAAAATAGAGATTTTAACCCATGAATTGTAGAAAGCTTGCATGTTGTTTATCAAGTTTATGCTTGTTGAGCTTTAAGGCATCTGTTTCTTGCTTAGCTTGTGAACTAAAGATCGGTTGGAGCACCTCATAGAATAGAGTAGTGTATATGTGAGATATAGAATCAATTGTAATGTAAAATCTTTGCAGAAATGACATCTGAAAAAAGTGGAAAAGGCTAGTGTATGAAGGAGTCATAAATGATACAAGTGACCAAAAGCTTTGAGAAGGCAATGACATGAATGAAATAAAGTGGAGGATGAAAAAGTAAGTGTGATAAAATAAAGGATTTGCTAAGGGTCAAAATCTTAGCGGATACTCTTTAAAGTTGTGCAAGCTTGAAATTAGAGACAGTGCATTAACAGTCCAAGAGAATGGTTAAAATCTTAAGCAGATACTCTTTAAAGCTGTGCAAGCTTGCAATCAAAGAATGGAGTCTGAATTCAGGGTAATGCACTATCTCTAATTTCAAGCTTGCAAAATGATGTCTTTGAATTAGAGACATAATCTGCATGCTTGGCATAAAAATGGGTGCAGGATTGAAATCCTTCAAGAGCTATTTTACAAGTTTTGAACATGAAGTGGAATTATTTTTAATATTCTCTATGTAAAGTAAAGTGCATATAGGCTATGCAGGTTATAGATTTAGTATTAGACATTTACATACTTTCAATTCATTGCTGCAGACATCATCAATGAGGAACCTCAATGTTTTTCATTTTGGAATAGTACAACCTTGGACATTTTACAAGAGTTAGCTAAAAAACTAGACCAAAACATGATAACCCTGCAACTTGACAAGGGAAAGACTATAATTGATTTGACTTCGACATTTAAATGATGATTAATCTATGACATAAAGAGAGACAAAGTAGTATGATCATTGATTTTTGTACAGGTACCACATATAGTTTTTTTGGGGGACCTTGGTACAAACTTGGGCCATGTGAGGACTTCAAAATCTCTGGGAAAAATTCGATCAATGTTTTATCTGGGAGCAATAGAGTCAAGCCTATCACCTAACATCTAAACATACAATGAACTTAAAACAATACAATAAAGTTATTTACAATTTGGACTGATTTGGTGTAGACTACTCATTCTTTATGCACGTTTCATAGGTACAGTTTTGACTAACTTGGTCATGAAAGTTAGCTTCTGAAGTTTTCTTGGCATGGAGGTGGTAAATGCTATAACCATTTATAAGGTCACCTTACATAGGGACGACTAGTGAAAATGATTGGAATTGCTTATTTTGATTAATGAAGAATCCCTTGCTTTATTTTATTGTGGTTTACTTTATTTTAGGGCATATTGACAAGACTGCAATCTTAAAGTTCAAAGCAGAAAGGAACCTTTTTGCGTGTGTATGTAGGGCAGACTGCAGAGTCAACAGCAGTCACCCTTAACTTATAGCGAATTTATAGCAGAAAACGTGCCAAATTTAGGGTTTTTAAACGTGGAAGTTGTTAGGATGATTTATGGCAATTTTTTTGCAATTTTAACACGAAAAAAATCGCGATTTTAAAATATTTTTTGCTAGTCAATGATCTGCGAAAAACCCTGAAAAAATTGGCAACCCTGAGGATTTTTGCTTCTATGACATAAATGATTAGAAGATACAAACTTCTAAGTTGAGATCACTATGTCATTTGAAAGAAAAATAAATTTTACTAAAATAAAAGCAGAAAGTGACCATTCTTCCTAGAATAAAACCCAATCCAAAATTAAACAAATTCAAAATAATACTAGCAATCGCACCTTGGTGTGCAATGGGTATGCCGAAGAGCTGTGAGAGATCATTTAGGGAAAAAGTGGTCTATTTTTTTTGCATACATTTTGCAGTACATGAGGTCAATTGGTAGGCCATTTCGCAATGTCATGTCCCCGAAATCGTACCATTTAAATAACAAAGAAGCATATCTAAAAAGATTAACCAAATCGATATCATCATAATTATAATTGTCAAAGACAATATTATAATTATAAATATTAAATATAGATATTAATAATCAAAATATTATGATCATTATGATATTAAAAATATAAATATTGGCCTCCTTTGATGCCCCTTTGCTCAAGAATGTTGGAGATGGCTTTGTGCAAGATTGGGTTGGGCATGTGCGATGCCCAACAAACTGCTCAGCTGGTTCTGGTCTTGGCCTTTGTTGAAGAGACACTCAATATATGGGGATATATGGACGATGAGCCCCTCAATTGTAGTATGGGAGCTCTAGAAAGAAAGGAATAGGAGATTGTTCCAAGACAAGAGGATGAGCTCAATATCTCTCATTAGCAAGATTGAAGCCTCCCTGATAGAAACATTAAATGCTAAATTGGAGTCAGGTGTGAGCAAGGATAAGACATTTTCGGACTGGGATTCTAAGCTACGTGGAGCATGGCCCTCTCTCAGAATACCGCAATGGGTCGAATGAGGTGGCATTGATGCTAAGGCTACCCAAGCCTCTGTGGCTTGGACCCCTCCCTCACATGGATGGCACAAATTGAATTTCGATGGGGCCTCCAAAGGAAACTCGGGACCTTCCGGAGCTGGTTGCATCATCAGGGACTCACAAGGAATCATAGTCTCTTCATCAACCTGTCGACTCCCTGAAGGGACGAATAATGAGGCAAAATTTCGAGCAATGATACATGGACTAAAACTTTGTAAAGACCTGGGTTTGAAAAAGATTGCCATTGAAGGAGATTCGGCATTAGTCATAAATGCCTTAAGAAGTGGAAAGGTAGTAAACTGGAAACTTAGTGCCTTCCTCGCCAAGGCCTCAGAACTATTGCTTTCATTTGAAAGCACAACAATAAATCACACATACAGAGAAGGAAATAGAGAGGCAGATGCATTAGCAAATGAGGGATTTGAGGCAGAGCAAATCTTGGCCCATATGCCAACTGGTGTCACATAATCTAGGTCAGAGCTAGCTAGATCGGGCTTATGGGCCTCCCATCCAAGCCAAAGGAGATGAAGATGCCTCCTGCTGCCAACAAGCTTAGGAACAGAGCAATTAATCTGAAATGATGGAGTTGTCAATCGGAAGTGATAGGAGAGTTTGGCATGGTAAGAAGCTCAAGGTAGTGGTACAGGATTGTCATCAGCACACTCAAAGCAGGAAAAATGATGATAGGAAGAGTACTCAGCGTTAAGTTTTCGAGAATAATGGTAGTCGTTGGTACTGCAATTCGTGTCAAGATCGGGAGTCGATCGAAAGAATTAAACTCGAATCAATCAAGAGGATGGCTCAGTTTAATGAGGTCGGCCAAACCATTAATGATCATCGGAGGGTTGGCTGTCTATATATTTGAAGTTGAGAAATTGGAGTCATCTGAAGATGGATACGTCGATTAAACTGAAGAGCTCGAAGGAGGGAGCCTTCCTAGGATTTATTTCAGACTAGAGGTTGACAAAAATATGCCTGAACAAGGATATTCTCTGCTTGGAGGCAATGAGAATGGTGTTAGGAAGGAAATACTATTTCTTGCGAAATAGAACCAGAGCAAATTCGGACATATCGTCCCGCTTCCTTGCCTCTCTACTGGACTTAAACCTACCAAAGGTACGATGCCCAATTCTCTTGCGGGCAGTGTTCAAGGCCTCCATTTTGGTGGATGACATCGATACAGTGGCCATTGTTGTTCCAGGAGTGGGGATTCCGTAGCTAGACGACACCGTTTGAATGTTTCAACAGGGTGTGGAGGTCGACTGGCATCTGTGCATACTTGGCTTAAACGTCGAAGAGCTGCAACGACACAGGCACTGGGCAATGTTGGGCTCCACGTTCCTAGGCCGCAGGCTGGGCTTGGATGAAGTGACGAGAATTCATTGGTGTCATGAATTTGTTGAGCTTGTTGGAATAGGCCAATTCTATGAGGAAGATGACTAAGGTATGGTGGGTGAAATTTTGGCTCGATTTTGATAGCGTATTGTAAAGGATGTGTAACGACTCTCCCATAGGGAGATTGGAATTTTGCTTGCTGTATTAATGTATGACTCTAAAATGCCCCGAGCATTTGCTTTGCCACCAAGGGGAGCAAAATTGATGTAAATTTTTTGATAATATCAATATAATGCATGCAGCCTTGAATCCACATTACAAATCAAAAAGAAAATATTGGCAATTTAAAATAACAAATCTTATACTAATAAATTTAATTGTAACTGGTGTAATACATGATAAAGTAGTATATCATAAATATAATATATTATAATAATAATACCCGATATAATTATCATAAGTATAGCAACCAATGTTCTAAACTACAAACATTAATTATGATTACTATACTGACCACTAAAGATATATCTTTGGATAATATTATAAATATCAAATATAATATTATAATTATAACTATTATATATAAATATCAAAATATAAATAAAAGCATAAAATAATACTATTATTAAATATAAAATTATAAATATAATGACTATAATCATTACAATGCATAAATAGAGACGACAAGACCTTTTATCTGCCACTAATACAAGATGTAATATTATCGGACCTTGACTTTGTTGACTATGCTACGTGGAGGTTGTCAGGAAGAAGTGACCGATGTTCACTAGATAATTGAGAGCTCCTTGGGCGCTAGCTTCATTTGGAAGTCATTGCACTTTGACTAGAAATATCGTGGATGCCCTTGAAAGCATTGAATCTAATAAATATTAGTTATCGGGCTTATAATGGTGAAAACTATCGATGATGGCCAGGATCGTGCTAGCATCGAGTCTATGATTGAAGGAGGCAAAAATCGAACATTCTCCTTTACCTGGCACATTATAGTGCTATTACTGGGTCGAGTCTTTTCTCCCAACATAATGTCTATCATTACTCACAAAATACTGGGCTCCTATTATGAAGACTACCGATATGGTTGTTGATCAATATTGAGATATGGCACTACCCTTTTGGCATTTGATAAGACCAAAGGTAGTATTAAATCGTAAAGGAGAAGACAAATATTATACCTATCCTTTGTTGGAAACACGTTCTGAAAAGCAAATAATTGGATAACAGATATATGCCACCAACATGATTTTTAGGATAATTAAGGGATATACAAAAGCAGCGAACCATTAAGGAAGACCAGTGATTAAAATAAAAATATTTAATATTAACTGTAAGGTAACGATTATGTGGCTAAGGGTTGCGATTAGGTGTAAAGTCAAGCAAATAATAATGAGAGGTCCCGTCTATTTGAGAAGGGTCATCACCCTTTTGAAGGGCACCTCTGATCAAACATTCATGAGGATATTAAAAGACAAAGAATATTGTGGAAGAAGGGATCATGGAACAGTTATGCAGAAATATATGTATAAACACGCAGGATTTGAGTACTCCTAAGGAGCTGTAGTTATTTAGAGAGGGAACGCATCAGTAATGAATAATATTCTAGAACAATCCCTCTCCATTTCACATGAATGAAGGATACAAATCTGAACAGCAAATCCGTTGATGCCATACCGGATGATATATTTTATCGCTCAGCAATAGATATGCACAAATATTCAGAAGATATCCTCAAGAAGAATCAGCCATCAAGCGGGACACCACCCTCATTATTCCTTCATTCATAAATTAGAATATTAGTTTATTTATTGAATTATTATCTTTAACTTTAGGGAATAAATTATTTAATTATCTTTTTAACGTTACTTTTTCCATTTTGAGAAAATGGGATTACCTTGTTTAAAGCATTTGAGTTGTAAGTTAAAGTCCTAACTATACATTAAGTTGGTGTTTCCAAGGCAAGATTTAGGGTTTTCTAAAAAGGGGACATTACAAGTAGTATCAGAACATAATCTTGCCACCCCTGTGGAAGTGTCATGATCCAAAACTGCACTCTAATGCCAAGTTGTGAACGAACTTAGCAAGTTTGGATGTAACATAGAACCGCTTTGTGGGTGTCCTATTCGAAAGCAGACCTCGGATTATGGGCCGACTTCCCCTTTTGATGTCACCTAACTACTAATTTCTGGGATAAAGGGTAAGGATTGCATGAAAATGAACCTAATACCGAAAATAACTAAGGTGATGCACCAAAACAACCTGGACCTGATGACAACCTATCACATTCAAATCAATATCATAAAACTTGATATACACAACTCATTTTCAAATGCAATTTACATAAGTAATTTATAAGGAGGTCTCTAAACAGGGCTTTTAGGAGGAAAGCAGAGGTTTCACAACTAATAACACTATTCAATAACACAGCTTATAACCTGTTAACATACATTTTCTGCTAAACAAATGCCTAAACATGAGACAAGTTTGCAAGGAAAGATAGATTCTCACGAGACAAACTGATCAATCATTAACAACATACATGAAAAAACAGGAAATGAGAAGGAAAAAATGCTCTACTTTATTGATTCAAAGTGCTTACTGTATTACAAGTCCATCTAAGTTACAATATTGCTCAATAAAAAATAATTCCAAAAACAAGCTATCTGTTGATGTGTTTTTTATGCACTTTTCAACACAGGCAGTGCGTAAGTGCACTCTCTCTCTTGAAAGACAATCTTCCACAATCAGATTGCAAAACACTATCCCAAGGTCTCTAATGTCAGGTCTTGACAGTGCTTGGAATATCTCAGTTGTTTGATGTGATTTGCTGGAATCACAAGGCGGTCTTTACGGATGAGTTACAAAGCATGGGAAGTTGGGTTTGCAAATGCAGTTTCAAAGTGCTAGAATAAATGTGGCTGTCCACTCAAAACAACAAGTTGAAACTCATCAAGTTCATCTGATTTAGCTTTATGGTGATGCTTGAGATCCTACTCTAACCAAGGACTAAAAGAAATAGCAAAAGGAGAAGGGTTAAGAAAGTTTTTCTAATCCTAAGCTACGAATGAACAGTAACAATGGTGGCTCCACTAAAGTAGACAGGCTTCCTAAATTGAGTTTTCTTGACCAAGAGAAACCTACAGCTACACAAAACCAGTGCAATCTTCTAAGGTCTGCTGATTTTCAAATTACACACACATCATGAACATGCAATTGAACTAGGTTGCAACAATGACAGAAAGAAGCCCAAGCTAACTTTGCATAGTAGCTTGTCATCAACAAGTGCTAAAAGTATGGGCTGGAAGCTCATCAAATACTATAACAACAACACCATCATGACAGCCATTCAAGAAACTAATACTAAAACTAACATGGAAGGTAGAACCATGCATGCAAGATGAGAAAAATCAAAGAGAACATCCATAAATCATGCAATGTTGTCTTCTATTTCTGCAAATGCTTTTTACAACAGCTCTCCAACCCTTACAAATGAGGGGCAAGCCCCTAATTATAGTTTTCCAAAGCCCAAATGAATGGCTAGGATTAATTCACAATGAGTGGCCCAAATTTGATTTACATTAGGGTTTCACCTACCCCCCAATATTCAGCAATTAAAAAATACATTCCTTGTCTTTTCCTATTTTGTCACCAGTGCCAACATGTAGCAATTTCACTTAGCTGATTGCCCTTTTACTCAGAGTTTAAACGCCTAAAAGTTGTCTTCTTACTTGATGTGTTTGTAGTGTTCTTCCTTGGATCAAACGAGTCCATCGACGATTGGCATCAATAGATTGGTTGCCCCTGATTCGGTGGACAACTACCTTATGCTTTCTTCAAGGCCACCCCCTTGCATTTTTGTCCTTGACTTCCTTGGCACATGCCTTCTTCTAACGCTGACCCTGTTGGTGGGTGCTAGGGGGAGAGGTGAACATGAAATGAATGGTAACAGGAGCTATGCGCATTCCTTGTTCAACTTTCTCAATGGGTCTCCTCGACGGACCCACGGTAGGCTTCTTGGATCCTGCGTACATGAAGTGTCATAAGTCTTTTATACACAAATCAAGGAAAACATTAGTCAAATCTTGCAAAATCCTTGTTAGATCCATCCATGCATCATCAAAAGATCATAATATTCATATTTGGAGCTCATTTGGATCATAAACATTAATGCGGGCCCAAGGGGATGAGCAGTGAACGAGGGACAACAAACCGGAAGGGAAGTTCCCGGACCTCACAAAACACAGCAAAACCAAGTTTTTTCAATTATAGCACATGGGAAAAGGGGAAGGAAGAGTGCCCAGAAAAACTTCCTCAAGATTGGACCCATTTGAAAAAAGCGGAAGCTCAAAACGACCACAGAGAGACATGGAGTCTCAAAACGCTACTGGCCACTGGGTCTGGAGGCAGGTCGTGGCTCCACAGATGTTCCAAAACGGCCACGGAGGGATCGGAGTCCCGAATGGCCACAGGGGGCCGGGTCCCAGGTCAGTCACCGGGCTCCATGGATGTTCCAAAATAGCCAAAGGGGGACGAAGTTCCAAAACCCCCGAAAGTTAACGGAACGTTAACGAAACTTTGGCAGTTCACTTAGACATCTCAAACACATCTCAAATCCAACAAAAAGTTGGCTCCAAAGTCAAAAATGTGGAAACCGGACCGGCGGGGGTCCACGGATGTTTCCAAAACAGCCAAAGAGGAAGGGAGTTCCGGAGGGAAAGTTCTGAAACTACCGAAACTTAGCGAAACATTGATGAAACTTTGGCAGTTCACTTAGACACCACAAACGCATCCCAAATCCACCAAAAAGTTATCTCCAAAGTCAAAAATGGGGAAAAAAGCGAATCAAGTGATCAAGGACCAAGTTAGCAGGAACAAGACAAAAGGCATAAAAGGGATGGGGTACTTTATTTCTCCCTGGACTTGAATACCCCAAGTAGGTGAATTTGGGTAGGAGAATTTGATCGTTTGAAGGCACATGACCGATTTGGGCTTGGAAAATGGGGCACGCAAAACAAGACGGGAGCAAAGCAGCCTGTCAGGAGCGAAAAAAGGGGGTCCCTGCCTATGGCGGGGTGTGTGCAAAACATGCACAACACTATCCTACCATTGGAGAGAAAGAACTCACTCAAAACTTAAATCTGAAGATACTTAAGCAAAATTGAAACCAACAACCCACAAAAGTCCTTCTAGAAACCCTAGGTCGGATGAAGCATAAAAGCCAAAATGGAAGCTTTCAAAATCACTCCAAAAGCCCTCCAAATGCAGAAATGTAAAGCTAAGTCCAAGGTCACACTAAAGGTGTTACAAAACAACCTCCAAAACAGTCAAAACAAGCCTTCCACACTTTCTCCATGTTGACAAGTCATCGCCAAATCTGTCACATGCCTCCAAATTGGTTGAGTCACACTTTTGGTGTGCAAGCATTTCTTCAACCGCACTTCATGACTTCAACACATGTTTTTATATTTTGCATTAAAAGTAACAGTTAAACTCAAGTGATTTATAAATTATCACTAAGTTAAATGTTTTACATTTTTTATAATAAATGCAAAAAATAATAATCATTCTTTAATCACCTTCCTTGAAATACATCAATACCATCACTCCAAATGTTTGAAAGCATTTGAGCCAAACTCACACCCTGCATTTTAAGGCTATATTGACAAAGTGATTTTACCAATTTCACTTGGTCAACATCTTAAATTTCCAAATGTATGCAAAAAGGGCCAATGGTTCAGCCTATGTGAGTGATCAAGGCAAAAAAATTTAAGTCTTTGAAAGACTTAGCATATTCAAAAATCAATGAAGGAATCAAAGGAATGTGTGGTTTTCAAAATGAAGCATAAGGCAAAAATGCCTAAGTTATGAGACTCACCATCGACCACACAACACATTAAAATGTGTTTCATTTTTCAAAATATAAGGCAAAAATACCTTGTTGGCCATCATGGGGTTTCAAACCCTAACACAAAAGATTGGGAAAAATGCAAAAGCATTTCATTTTGCTTTGAGCTCCTCCAAAATGTTCACATTTTGCTGCCGTGAAGGTTTCTTTGATTGCACAGAAAATGGTGTTTTCTTGGCCAATTTTTGGACGAAAATTGAGGTTTCCACATTGGAAACAGCAAGTACTTGACTTTTTGAGCAAGAATCTATAATTTTCGCCACCATTTGAAAGCCATTTGATGTGTAAAGGTAGCGGCCTATGGAATATTTCTGACTATTTTTGAGATTCATTTTTGTTCTTCTGTGGTTGATTATACCTACTTTAGCCACCATGAGAAGCATTAAATGGAGCCCTTCTGTTTAGAGATAAAGCTTTGAATAGCAGCAAAATGTGAACAAAAGCTCCAGGTAAGCCAAATCGACTCCATTCTTTCAGATTTATGAGCAAAAATGACTCAGTTCGAGCCTCTACTCTTGATAGATAGAGCAAAAACTTACTTTTCCTTCTGCATTTTGCATTTAAATGGAGAAAACCCCAAATCTTTTGTTGTTTCATGAAGAAAATTACTCCTTTGGCTGCGGCTGTAGGAGATGAAATGTTTCTTTTTTTATATACTTTTGTTCTCTGGTTATGGGGCTTCAGGATATTTGTAGTCTACAGAAGAGTTTTTTATACCATGAATTGTTGTTCTTCTCCATAATTTAAAACCATGGCATTATGGAATATTTCTACTATCGCTTCTCAGCTTTTGCAGCAACCCCTTTAGGTTTTTTGATGATTCACTGCGCTCTCTGATGCATGTGGGTTGTTTACTGAGAATTTATTTGAGATCTATGATTGCGCAATCATTTGTGGGTTCAGAAGGGATCTGTTTGTCACTATAGCTCCAGGCAAAGCTGCATGTTGGTTTTCTATAATTTGTCACTTCTAGTTTTTTCTTGCTTGAAATCTTTACTCGCCCTAGGTATAGAGATATGTATGGTACGTGCAAACTGGGGAGATCCATCATCAAAGTCATTGCCAATTGGAACCTCAATGCTTCCCTTTGTGCTAGGTCTGGCACTGATTCTAGAAATAGTCCAATGCTTTGGAGTTCCAATAAAATTCGCTGGTCCAAGTCCATATCTTGGGATTGGATGTCATATCTAGCAATGCCTGAAATTAATCCAAAAGTTTGACAATTGGATTGAAAATCATTTTGATTCTTTTGCACTCTATGAGTATATCGTTCATCCAAGCCTCCTAACTCTGCATTAAAACCTAAAATCTCTGCGTGCACTACAATATCATCTTGCTTGAAATCATCACTGCAACTATTTTCTGCCATATGATTTTGAAGCTCATTAGTGAAATGACTGTCATAATTACAATAATCCAACATGTGATGCCTCCAATTTTTTATCTCCATGTCTGGCTCTATCTCAAATTCTAGTTTCCCTATATTTTCATTCTCACTTTCAATTTGAGTACAATTACTGCAAGGAGAATCCTCACTTGTGCGATGAACACAGTCACCTTGTGGTCCATCACAGAAAATTCTATTTGCTTCGACAGAGTATTCTTCAATAATTAAAGCCGAAAGCAATCTTTCAAAAAGTGAAGGTATCCTGTCAAGATTTCTAAATTTTCCAGGTCTCTCAATGTCCTCTTTAGCATTTGATTTGCTAGAAGGCCTCAAGGATTCACTATCCACACACCCATCCATTGACAGTGTGATATCTGCCTTCAATTCATGTGATTAGACTATCCTAAAAATGCTAATCCATACTTTGATTGGACTGTGTTTTGTGCCTCAAAAGCTCAAAGATTAACATTTCATCATGTCATAAGATGATGACATTGTCTTCTTACTAGCCCCCAATGGATTAAAAAATCCCACTACATGCTACATCCTAGGCAGCCCAATCCACCCATGCATTCTAAAAATGATGTTCCACCCTTTAATTTCTCTCCTCCATGAAGCTAAACACTGCAGGTAAGGGCACTCTGTAAATTAGTATTGTGTACAATAGAATTAAGTAGTCTCTATACACTCATTAGCCTTGTGTGTTGAAATCTCTCTCTGTAGAGCTCAATATCCTTTGAAGTTTCTTCCATTTGTAAATCATTTGATAGTACAATGCTTGGTGGCTTGATGTTTTCCACTGTACAATTCATTGATAATCATGTGCTCTCTTCTGATTTTGGCCATTCATTATCCTGCATCATGCCTCTTGCTTGCTTATCATTTGCCTAAAGAAAGCATGAGATGTCCTTATCATTGCATGGTTTCTTTGCATGTACTCCTCCACTTTCCAACACCATAGAGGACTGTCATATCCTCCCTTGGATCCTTACTAGCCTTTAGCTATGAAGCACTCAAATAAGGAAAGAACTGAAAGCTCATATACTATCCTTTTAAATTAGCAAGGTAACTGTCCTCAACATTCTCAATGCTCTTGTCAGTGATGACCATGATGATAGCATCTTTATGTGCTAAACACAGTACTTTTGACTGCTTTCTTACGGTGATCATGATGCATGTTTACCTCTTCAACTCTTAACAAGCCTGTATATCGTTGCCTTTATTCATAGTCTACCTCATTTGTAGATGAATAGTGAGTATTGCCAAATACATTGTTGCTCTTTCATTGTTCAATGATGTTGGTACTGGCATTCATAAATGTTGCATCTAAAGTAATAAAACGAAAGAACATACCTTTTGAGATATAACTTGCAGCGTATAACTAAACCTCATCACTGCCCCTTGATGACTTGTCAGTTGGTTGACGATGACTATAACTGATTCAAAGCTTGGTGACATGATTAGGATGAATACTTATAACAGCCTCTAGATTGATACTCTTATCTGGAAAAATGATCTTGTGGCTCTGTATTGAGATCAGATGGAGACAAAAGAAACATTGGGAATGACCAGATGAGATGAGCTTTGGCTCTGTCCATAGCTTCCTTCTTACTTGATTGCCTTGTGTCAAAAGCAATGATGATTGGCAATGTCATTTCAGATACTCACTTGCATCACTGTGTTTTTTTTTTCATGCATGCACTATCAAAGGATGTTCATGGATCACTGCTTGCCCCATTTTGTGGACCTCTATTTCTGTTTATTGTTGTACCCTAATGTCATGCTCTTCATGCATTTAGATCATTGTGACTGGTACATCATCATGAGGCATTGTGTATTTGATTGTTTTGACACAAGGTATGCACTGTAGGGGTATTGCATTCAGACCTTAGAACCTTTGCTGCCCCATATCATATATCATTGTAGCATGAGATGTAGCATGCATTTCTCTTTAGGACTTCCCCAACCTCCATGGCTTCCACAACAATGTTTGTTGTTCCACATGTTTGCTATCTGGTATCCACAACATTTTAGCCCTTTTGATCATGCACAATACATAATACTGTCTCCTCACTTTGATCCTAGTGGTCAAACACATGTCACCTATGTTGGTGACTTGAAAGCTCACCATCCTATGTGATGTGTGGCTGTCCAACAAGGTTAAGGTGAGAGGGGCCTGACAATACTTTGGATTGCTACCTCATTATTTAAGAGATGCATAATTGAACTAGATGCATCTTTGAATCTGATAATGAAAGTTGATCAACTGGTGTGATTCGATATTGATTTAATGCATTAATAACAGGTATATCTTTGATCAAGTTGCTCAATTTCCTATTTTTTCAAAGCATGCTGAGCTCTACCCTTGTGAGAGCCACATTTACCCCACATACTGCATTGGATTGAATCAAAACAGTAACAAGACTTGTCATAAATCTGCACATGAAGCAAACAAGTTAGAAAAATAGAAGCATATTTTGGATGTGTTTGATGGCTTCACTATTTTCTAGGACATCCAAGGTTTGCATGCTTATTTAATGCACTTATGGATCAGTTTATACATGCATAGGTAGGTGTGTATGTAAGGTTTGAGATCTTTCATTGCTTAGAGCATTGCTCTAATATCATTGATTTTCCAGATGCAGGAGCTAGGAGCATTACGAAGCTGGGAAGGACACAAGCAGCTTGGGGGCAGTAGGAAGGCAAGAGGACAACCTCTATCTCTATTTATTGTTGTAGTCTAATGTTCATGCTCTTCATGCATTTAGATCATTGTCACTGGTACATCATCATGAGGCATTGTGTATTTGATTGTTTTGACACAAAGTATGCACTGTAGGGGTATTGCATTCAGACCTTAGAACCTTTGTTGCCCCATATCATATATCATTGTTGATGTCCTGTAACATGAGATGTAGCATGCATTTCTCTTTAAGACTGCCCCAACCTCCATGGCTTCCACAACAATGTTTGTTGTTCCACATGTTTGCTATCTGGTTTCCACAACATTTTAGACCTTTTGATCATGCACAATACATAACACTGTCTCCTCACTTTGATCCTAGTGGTCAGACACATGTCACCTATGTTGGTGACCTGAAAGCTCACCATCCTATGTGATGTGTGGCTGTTCAATAGGGTTAAGGTGAGAGGGGCCTAACAATACTTTGGATTGCTCCCCCATTATTTAAGAGATGCATAATTGAACTTGATGCATCTTTTAAATCTGCTAATGAAAGTTGATCAACTAGTGTGATTCCCTATTGATTTAATGCATTAATAATAGGTATATCTTTGATCAAGTTGCTCAATTTCCTATTTCTTTCAAAGCATGCTAAGCTCTACCCTCGTGGGAGCCACATTTACCCCACATGATGCCTTGGATTGAATCAAAACAATAACAAGACTTGTAATAAATCTGCACATGAAGCAAATAAGTTAGAAAAATAGATGCATAGTTTGGATGTGTTTGATGACTTCACTGTTTTCTAGGACATACAAGGTTTGCATGCTTATTTAATGCACTTATGGATCAGTTTATACATGCATAGGTAGGTGTGTATGTAAGGTTTGAGATCTTTCATTGCTTAGAGCATTTCTCTAATATTATTGTTTTTCCAGATGCAAGAGCTAGGAGCATTACGGAGCTGCGAAAGACACAAGCAGCTTGGGGGAAGCAGCCGGGCAAGAGGACAACTTCAAAACCAATCATTCTTAGGCAATGGCTGGTCTCCACCCCTATATGCACATTCTATTTGTTTACTTATTCATGTATAGATTGTTTCTTTATTTTCATTAAGTAAAGTTAGTCCCTTGGCTTGTGAGGGATATGTACACTTCATGATTATCAATAAAAGATTACATTTGTACACATGATTTTCTTTTCTCATTTACTATAATTGCAACATTGGAATGAAAATGTAATCTGTTTCATTTGACAATCCTTTTTTCATGCATATTGAACATAGCAGACTATGGTTTATCTTTTAAATGTTTAAACAAACAACACAAAGAATAAACACTAAACCTGATTTCAGTTGAAAGCTAAAAATCAGGTAATAGGAAGAAAGTTAAAACAAGAAGGATCCATTGAAGATTATATATCTAAACTTCGAAGGCTATCAATAATGGGACACCACCCAAGCAAAAAGGAAAGGAGCACTTTCATGGAAGGAAGAATGCAAGGAAGCACACCACGATTGAGAGGAACTAAAGAGGAAGGACTTTGTCGTGATTAAGGAAATGTACAGAAACCAAGGCACCAATATAGTCCAAAGGACCTTACAAGAGCAATGCAAAGGGAGTGACGGACCTAATTTGTGTGCAAGCATTCAATCTGAACCTAAATCAAGCAGGGGGGTGTCTCCTAACCCCTTGTTTATTAAATTAAGGATATTAATTTGAGGCATTCCCAATTGGGAGACTAAGATGTTCGATCATCCCAAATTTTAAGTTGCTTGAGGACAAGCAAATTTGGGAGGGGAGAACTGTCATGTCTCCGAAATTGACACCAAGATAACAAAATACATATTTAAAAATATTAACCATCCAATACCATTATAATTATAATTATAATATTAAAATGTAAATATTAACAACTTAAATATTATAATCATTAAGATATAGTAGATATTAAAAATATATAAAACACAAACATAAAATAGTATTATAATTATCTGATTATGATTATGACCATTATAATTATGGCTATCACATTACAAATATTAGAATATAAATGCTAGCAATTTAGATATTATTATGATTATGATCCACAATAAATAAAATTATAAATACAAATATAAAATCTGATATTATTATTATAATATAATAATAACTAAATATACAATATATAACTCATACAAACATAAACATAACAACACAGCGATTACCTTAAAAAGCCACGACCCATGTCGGCAGCGATTAAGATAGAGGGAGAGATAGATTTAAGTGTATAAATATTAAAAGAGAGGATACGGGAGGATAACGATTAGCATGACAAAGAAACTCAGTCTGCAATAATACTCTGGGAAAAGTATAAGGTGATCTTAGAAGGGGATATTCCATTTGTGAGGGAGATGTGAGCTTGTTAGAGTGCATTCGCTGACCTCTGTGAAGCACATTTTGCACCCCTCTTGAAGGAAACCCCAAGGTATTAAGTCTGCTGCAATTCCTGGGCAGTTACCCAACAAAGGCTCCCCAAAGTCCAACAAAAATTACAGCCAATCTAAATTTTAAGTATTAAGCTTATTGTTTACAAAAATTGCTTTCAAACCAATTTCAGCAAAGCCAAATCTCTAGTACTAAATTAGAATACTTGTTGTTCAAAGATAGTTCACACTACTTCCAAATCAACTTTGCATGAGTTTTCAAACGAATTTCAAAGTAATATGCATGAGGTTTCAAGCCAGATTCAAATTAATCTAGCTTTTTTGATGGTTTACATAAGGAAAAACATTAGAGTTTGATTGACCTAATAGAAATAAATTAAATAATAGACTATCCCAGGATGCTCAAGCCTTATTTACAGGGCAGTAAAACATATACTACAGTGAACAAGACCATAAACACCACGAGGAGTTGAAGTTTTGCAACAAAAAAATCTTCCTGTAATGTTGCTGCTTTGTAATAAGTCTTGCAACATAATGATTCAGTGGATTAAAAATGAAAGAGTAATTTTGCATCTCTAAAATCCTGCTCTTTTCCTATTATGCTGCCCGACTTCCCACATCAAGGAAATCATCTAAGGAAAGGTAGGGAACTAAAGTTTGACTTTAAGGGGAATTATACAGTATTCCCACAGGCTTGAACCTTGTCTACAGGGTAATAAAAATATACTGCATCAAACAAATTGATTCTAAAGAATGGGAATTAATATTTAATTCTATCTAGAACAAACAACAGAGAGAAATGAAGTTCCAAGTGATTTTTCTAATATTTCGCTGCCTTACTCCATATATGACCTAGACATGTCTATGAGGATATGTCCAAAGCTTGCCATTACAGTTATATAACTAATATTCAACTACAATTTTAACTATGTATTGAGGGGATTTCTTCATCACATAAAACTCATGTTGTGCCCTGAACCATAGTTTTATTTGTATTTAATTCTGGTGAAACACAGAGCTCAAATTCTAGTCCGGGCTTAATAAGACTGAAGGGGATACAAGCTAAGGCCAGAGGTGGATAAGCCTGATATCACAGGGCTTCCCTTCAAATGGTGAAATCATGCTAGTCTCCTTGTGTAGGTTTTCTTATCAATGTAAAAATTATGTAGAAAAGAGACAAACAAATAATGTAGAAAAGAGGAAAACATACCTGAGCAGCCTTAAGGTTGATTTGTTCTTAAGCCATATCTTTGTTAAGATTATTCCCCGCTATTTCGCGAAATTATCAGCAACCCTCCAACCGTAGTCTTTGACTTTTGGAGGCGCCCTGTTTTTTCAGGAGATAAAGACGCCAAATGCAGGTTTTATCTTCCTCAGCCCTCACTGGACACAACACGCTTGGAGGAATCCTGCGAAGAAAGCCCCATAATTAAACCCTAGTAAGGTACCATGTTTTTTTTGCTGCTCATGATTTTATGTAGCTTGGACAGGTGTCTCCATTCCCAAGAAGTGTTTATTTAATTATTTAATTATTTTCTAGAGACTTCTAGAAAGGGCTGAGTTGTCTAGATAATTATGTAATTAAATAATTGTTTCCTCTAGAGACTTCTAGAATCCAGTTAGTTAGGGTTGTTAGAGTCTATTTAATCTTAGCCATTGATTGAGATTAAATCATGGCCATTGGTTTTCCAATGAGAAAAGTATAAAAGGGGATCAATGGGCATTTGGAGAACACACAAGTAGACTTGCAGTTAGCAAGTAAATTTGCAGTGGGATAAATAGTCTTGCATGTTAGCAAGGGCGCAGTGATAGCGTTGGGGATAGCAGCTGTGGAATTTCAGCAGGAGAAATTGAGGGGAAGAATTTCCGGAGAAGAATATTGCCGGAGCTCTGCCAGTAAGAGGCAAGCAGTTTTTGTATTCCTTAATTTGCTGAAGTTTAATATAATTCCTCATCTGCGTAGTGGTTTTCCCTTCGGGGTTTTTCCACGGACAATTTGTCCAAAAATATTGTGTTTATTATTGTGCATGATTTCTTCTCTATTTCCGTGAGTTTTATTGGTGAAGTTGCAGTTGTGTTATTTTTCAATATTTGCTGTGAATTAATTTTCCAGAGTCAAATAATCTATGTATTAGATAGGAGATTAATAATCAGTAACTGCAATAGAATTTTCACATGGTATCGAGCTGATTCGAGGGGCATAAGGCTCAACACAGGAAGGAAAGATCCCTCTTCAGAATTATTATTATTTGTTTTCTTTTATCTTTTGAGATGGCCTCAAGCAGGTTTAAGAGATCAGGACGATTGGATGGAGCCTCAAATTTTGGTGTCTGGAAAGCCAAATTTCTTTGTTGCTGGAAGAGAATGGGATCAAGGAATATGTGACCAGTGTTGTACCTGTACCTACAGATCCAGCACACTCTTAGCATATAAGAAGGAAGATGCCAAGGCGAGGAGGCTTGATTCTTGATGGTGTCAAGGATCATATTGTTCCACATGTCGCAAAGTTAGATATAGCGAAGAAGATGTGGGATGCTATTCTAAATCTGTACCAGAATGCTACCACTAACCGGAAGCTGATTCTCAGAGAAAAGTTGAGGAATACTCGGATGAACAAGGGAGAAGACGTGACAAGTTACCTCACCAGACTCAGACTTGTCAAGGATGAGTTGGCAGTTGTTGGAGATAAACCAGATGATGACGAGCTAGTACGGATAGCCCTAAATGGGTTCACTAAGCAGTGGGATGTCTTTGTTCAAGTAATTAATGGACGAGACACCTTGCCGAGTTGGGATTGACTCTGGAGTGACTTCACTCAGGAGGAGCTTAGACTTAGTCTTGTCAGTGGTACCAGTAGCAAGAGTCAGAAAAGTGAGGCGAAACAGGAGAATGTTGCCCTTGCAGGAAAAGGGAAAGCGAAGAAGGGGTCAAGCAAAGGATCAAATTCACA
This sequence comes from Sequoia sempervirens, assembly GCA_007258455.2. Lineage (NCBI taxonomy): Eukaryota > Viridiplantae > Streptophyta > Pinopsida > Cupressales > Cupressaceae > Sequoia > Sequoia sempervirens. The sequence continues at coordinate 2,416 of VDFB02070789.1, read as the reverse complement.
AGGTGAGAAGAAGAAGGACTTGTCTAAAGTCAAGTGCTATGGCTGTCATGAGTTTGGCCACTATGTCAGCAATTGCCCGCAAAGGAAGAAAGGAAAGAAGCAGACAACAGCTTCAGCAAGTGCAGATGAGCTCTCTAGTAGAATGGAGGATGAGTTCGCTCTCATAGCTTGTATGGCTAGCTCAACCTCACAGGGTGTTTGGTATATAGATAGTGGGGCGTCATTTCATATGACAGGAGTTAGAGAGTAATTCTCCAGCTATAAGGAGGAGGACATCAGAATGCAGATTTCTATGGGGAACATGTCCAAGCTCAATCCAGTTGGGAAAGGGACTGTTCTATTTCAGAGGGAGAATGGTAAGCGGATTCCCATTCATGATGTGTTGCATGTGCCAGGCTTGGGTATGAATTTGATTTCCATATCTGTCCTTCAAGATAAAGGTTACAATGTACTCTTTAGAGGGGCAAGTGTGTTAATCAAGCACAAGGATTGGAAATCACCCATAGCTATTGGAGTTAGGAGCGGCCGACTTTATAGGTTGCAGTTTGATACTCATAAGGCACTGATGAGCAGCAACAATTCTAGAGATCAAGGAGAGCTATGGCATAGGAGGATTGGCCATATACATCATGGAGCACTTAAAATGCTTCGTGAGGCTGTGACAGGTGTTCCTGAGGTGAGCACAGAGCATGATGATGTATGTAAGGGATGTGTGTTGGGGAAGTTTGCGAAATCAACTTTTCCAAGGAGTGACACTAGATCCAAGGGTGTTCTTGATCTAGTACATTCAAACATATGTGGACCAATGTCGACGAAGTCTCTCAGAGGATATGAGTACTTTGTTACTTTTATTGATGATTTCTCCAGGAAGACCTGGATATACTTCTTGAAGACCAAGGATGAGGTTTTCAGTCACTTCCAAGAGTTCAAAGCTCTTGTGGAGAATTTGACAGGTAGGAAGATAAAGGTTCTTTGGTCAGACAATGGAGGTGAGTACAAAGGGAAAGAGTTCCAAGAGTTCTGTACCAGGGAAGGAATCAAGAGAGAGTGGACTATTCCTTACAACCCACAACAGAATGGGGTTGCTGAGAGGAAGAATCGGTCTATATCAGAGGCGGCAAGGGCTATGCTGTATGACCAGGATATGCCACGTTACTTATGGGCGGAGGCATGCAGTACAGCAGTGTACATACAAAATAGGGTTCCACATAAGGTATTGGGCAAGATGACACCAGAGGAGGCGTTCTCAGGGAAGAAGCCAGATGTCAGCCACTTCAGGATATTTGGGAGTTTGGCATATTGTCACATTCCAGGTGCGACACGTTCCAAGTTAGATCAGACTGCAGAGAGAGGGTACTTTGTGGGGTACAGTGAAACCTCAAAGGCATATCGGATATTTATTCCAAGGACCAGGAGGACTATAGTTAGGCGTGATGTCAAGTTCATGGAGGACAAGGCATTCAGGAGGTCCAAAGATTTGCCAGCAGATGATCAGAGTGAGCAGCTAGTGGAAGCTCCAAGGATCATTCAACCAGATCAAGGACAGCGAAGCTCGAGTACAGTTACTAGTACATGCACAAGCTCAGGTGCTGAGAATTCGCAGAGTATGGAGCAGCAGATGCAGCAGATCCAAGAGATGCATCAAGGTGATATGGAGGTTGATACTTCATCCTCTACAGTTGGTAGCAAGAACCAACAGTCACAAAGTGATACTTAGGAGTTTGTGGGAGCTCCTAGGATGAGTAGTAGACAGCGGAGACAACCAACCAGGTATGATGACTATATGGCATTAGTTAGTCAGTTGGTAGATAGTGAACCTTCTAGCTATCAGGAGGCTGCACAGCAACAAGTGTGGCAAGATGCAATGGTTGAGGAGTATACCTCAATAGTGCAGAACGATGTGTGGGAGGTTGTGCCTAGACCAACAGATAGGGCAGTAGTTGGATCACGCTGGATCTATAAGATCAAGCACGATGCAGATGGTAGCATTGAGAAATACAAGGCAAGGTTTGTGGCCAAGGGGTTCTCTCAGAAGGAGGGAATTGACTATGAGGAGACATTTGCTCCAATGGCCAGGTATACTTCTATACGAGTCGTGATCTCTCTTGCAGCACAGATGGGATGGCAGATCCATCAGATGGATGTCAAGACGGCGTTTCTTAATGGTGAATTGAAAGAGGAGGTATACATAGAACAACTAGAGGGCTTTGTAGCACACAGCAGTACAACCCACGTGTGCAGATTGAAGAAAGCTTTGTACGGACTCAAGCAGGCTCCCAGGGCGTGGTATGAGCGCATTGATAGATACTTGCAGGGAATGGGCTTTGTGAAGAGTGAAGCGGATGCTAACCTCTACTACTTGGTGGTTGGGGTGAGGTTCTCATTCTTGTTTTTTATGTGGACGACTTGTTTTTAA
>VDFB02070788.1:0-29904 GCA_007258455.2 Sequoia sempervirens | reverse complement strand
GGCGATACATTGTTGATTGTCAAACACCACCTTGTAGTTCTTTTCACACAATTGTCCAACACTCAATAAATTATGCTTCAATTGTGGAGTGTAATAAATATTATTCAAACATTTCTTACCTTCTTTTGTATTTACCTCCATAGCTCCTTTAGCTGCAACCTCCAAGGACTTGTCATCTCCAAGCTGAATTTTAGATTTGAAACTTTGATCCATTATAGAGAAAATCTCATGATTCCCTGACATGTGGTTAGAACAACCTGAATCTAAATACCATACCTCTTTAGAACTATTCTAAGCTTTGTTATATGATAAAAATAAATTATTAGGAGAAGCCTCATCATTCTCTACATAATTAACAATTCTATTGTTGTTACCTTCTTTTAATCTACATTCCCTTTCAAAGTGGCCGTACCTATTACAATGATAGCACTAAATATTTCTCTTATCAAATCTACCTCTACCCCTTCCTTTGTTTCCTCTTGAATAATTTTGATTCCATTCTTTTCCTTGGTTTCTTTTACTACTAGAACCTTATTTTTGTGCAATTTGTAGTTTTGAAGAAAAATCCTTCTCATCACTTTCTCCAAATGAATCTCTCAATCTTTCTTCACGAGACTTAAGAGATCCAACTAGCCGATCAAACTCAAAAGTAGTCAAATCCATGCTTTCTTCAATGATTATCACAACATGGTTCCACCTTGGGGTTAAAGACCTCAACACCTTTTTAACCACAACCTCTTTATTCACAATTTCTCCAAGTGTAGCCATTTTATTGACCACAACTTTTATTCTCACACAATAGTCACTCACACTTACAACTTCTTGCATCTTCAAATTCTCAAATTCCCTTTTCAATGTTTGTAGCTTGACAACTTTGATTTGATCACTTCCTTGGTAAGCTTCTTGTAGAGTCTTCTAGGAATATTTGGTTGTCTTTACACCTACAATTCTTGGAAATAAACTCTTATGTAGAGCTATTTGAATATAAAATAAAACTAAAGAGTTCTTTTTTTTATTCTCCTTCTTGGATGTTCTATCATTCGTTGAAAGAGTGGTCCAATCAACTGGCTCATCATAACCTGTTTCTACAATTTCCCATAAATATTTTCCTATCACGAGAGTCATCATTTTGATGCTCCAAAATTCATAAACAGTTCCATTAAATTCAGGAATAGGTAAAGAATTAAGATTTGACACGATCAATTATTAAAGAGATCACAACCTTAAAATATTAAACTCATAATTTTAACCTACTATGATACCAAATGAAGATTCATAAATGAATTCAAAATGTTTATCCTATCTGAAAAAAACATAAGCAAACCCACTTACAGCAAAGGGCACAAAAGATCTCCATACAACATTATTCAAAATTGAGCCAAAGACAAAAATTACACAAAGAAAAACTTCATACTAGATTGACTATTCTTTGTAATACATTACATTCTATCTGCTAAAACTGCAAAATAGAGATCACTCTTAAATAGAGGATATAGCATGCCAAAAATATATAGCCACACACAACAAAATATAAATTAAAAACTGCTCTATCACATGCAGCAGTGGAGCACATGCCCTGCAACTAAAAATAAACATTGGACATGCATAAAGCATGAAACAACCACTCCCTCTAAATATAGATGTTCTTCAATAACCAAAGCTGCACAACATCAATTACCACTAGTTGGTAATGACACATTATCCTTGTTTTTGGTTGCTCACAAGGATAAATATGGTTGAGAGGGAGGCAATTTCTCATCTCAGTATGGTGAAGAAATAAGGAAAGGAGATCAAGTGCTTGTGTAAAGCTGAAAGCTTGAGGGAGCAAGGTACTCACCTATTTCAAATTACAGATAATGGTGGGATAAATGCCATAATGGGAATTCTTGCAGGGGTCAATAGTTTTGGTATCCACACACATGATAAAATAATTTACAAGTTGTTCTTTGGTACAATCGTTGAAGCAATGAGAGATCGTGAGTTGGTCATGGGCTTGATTCCATATTTGATCAAATTTGAGTTTTGACCACTGCTACTGAAGGAAGTTGGGCATATGGATGTGATCCTGAGAGGCAAAAGGATTGTCAACATCTTCGATTCTATGACTGCAACAAGAAAATTGATATCTGTTGAGGCATTACAACACTTTAGGGAGGGTATCATCAGAGGTTACATGTGAACCTTTCATTTTGACCTCCTCAAACCAGAAAAAAATGTTTGATCCAATGAGCTTGTTAATTGTCTCATCTACCTTAAGGCTTGGAAAGTTTAAAAATGTAAACTACTTTTTAATCTTGGGAATTGTCTCCTATGATAACACTTCCCTATAAAAAAAAAAAAATAGAAATAAAATTAAGATTACGATTTAAATAAAGTATAATTTATTTATAATTTTTAAAATAATTATAATTGGAAATTAAAATTATAATGGTGTACTTTTAAGGTGTATTGATCAACTCAAGTAGATAAAGTGCTTCATGAGTTCCATGATGGAACTGCTGGGGGCCATTTTGCCCCAAGAACAACTGCATGAAAAAAAATGAGAGTTGGCCATTGTTCAAAAATTTTGTTTAAAGATGTCCATGCTTGGGCCAAAAAATGTGTAAAATGTACCATTTTTGCAGGCAAAGAGAGGCTGCCAGCTTTACCATTGCAACCCATTCAAGTGGAACAACCCTTCATGAGATGGGGAATTCATTTTATAGGTTCCATTAACCCACCTTCAAGTGTAGGTCACAGGTGGGTACTTAATGTAACCGATTACTTTACAAGATGGACTAAAACAGTGGCCTTGAAAGAAGCCAACGAAAGTGTTGTTTTAAATTTTTATGATGATTTGGTAACCAGATTTGGGGTACTTGAATCAATCATTTTAGATAATGCTTTAGCATTTTTTGGATTAAGATTAAGTGATTGGTATGTCAATAATGGTATTAACTTGAATACATCATCAAACTATTACCCTCAAGGTATTGGTTTGGAAGAATCAACTAACAAGAATCTGATCTGAATCATCAAAAGGATTTTTGAGGATAACCAGAAAAACTAGCTTAACAAGTTGAAATCTACCTTGTGGTAAAATAGAATAACTCCAAAAAGATCCATTGGAAATTCCCCTTATATCCTGGTGTAAGCTAAAGAGGAAAGGTTGCCTTTATCTGTTGAGCTTCCTACTCTTGATATAATGAACCAACTTGAAATGTTTGAGGAAGAAGATCCAATGGCTGTTAGATATGCATAGCTCATGGAGCTAGATGAAACAAGAGATAGAGCCATGAAAAAAATGGAGCTACATCAAATCCAAACAAAGATTTTTTTTGACAAAAGAGCAACACCCAAGGTGTTTAGAGAAGGAGATGTTGTACTTAAGTGGGATGAGTTAAAGAGCAGGCCAGGAAAGCACACTAAGTTTGACAGTATGTGGAGTGGCATGTTTGTCATTACCGAGTGCAAGGAGCACAACACTTTTCAATTGTCAAAAATGGATGGAGAAGCTCTACCTATCCCAGCCAATGTGATACACCTCAAACTCTATTTTGAGGTATGATCTACCTTGTATAAATTAGATTAGGTTTCATTTCCTCTAAGTGTTGTTGCACATTAGTTTAAATACATTTTTTTAGTTTTCCCTAAGTGTTGTTTTGCATAGTTAGGTAGTTTGCTTTGGTGTTTTGGAATGTTTTGAATAAGTTTCCAAGGTGTCTCATGCTGGTCTAGTGAGTTACAGTGACATACAAGGTTGTTTTTAAGGTGTTAGCTTATTAGATGACTCGATACCCAATGGATAAGCTTCAGGCAACTGGTCAAGATGTTTAGCAGGAAAACATATAGCAGATTTTGCCAAAAATGTTACTTGATTTTTCTTCCAAATAGATCAGGTAACTTATTATTGTGTTTGCATTTAAACATTAAAAGATACATCACCTTCTGCTAAATTTCATTTATGTGCATAAAGGAGATTGTCAAAAATATTGCATTATTACAGTTGTGCAATTGCATACAATAAGAATTAAAGAAAGCCAACATTTATTAAAAATGTAATCTTTATTGATGATCAAAAGTGTATAATGTCCCTCACAAGCCAAGGGATTGACTATTCTAATGCTTACAAAGAAATGACTATAAACTTATAGATAAAAAGAAAGAAATGCACATAAAATGAAAAGCAACCCGTCATTTCATAGAATGACGAATCTCGTTGGCCTTTTCCTCCATCATCTCAGTCTTTCCCGCTTGTCCTACTTCCATTTAATGCTCTCCTCACTACTCCTAGGCTTCCTACATCTAAAAAAAGAGTGTTGTTAGAAGTAATGAAAGGTCATTAATCAGAATATGTGCAGAACATCCATAAACATGTAATTTAATGTCCATAAGCATTAAAATAGACAACATACCATAGGTGTAAAGCAAAAAAAAAAAGAGTAATCAAACACACCTATCATATGATTTGTTTATCTAACTTTTTTTTTCCTTGTGCAGATATAAGACAAATCTTTGTTACTATTTTGATTTAGCTAATTACAACATGTGGAGTAAAATGTGGCTCCCATGAGGGTTGAGCCCAGAATGTTGCCCTCATGTGTTTCAGGAGGGATATGAAATTGAGAAACTTGATCAAATCAATGATAAACCTATTCTTAATGCATTAATTCAATATGGAATCATACCAGTTGATCAACTTTCATTATCATATTCAAAAGTGCAACAAACAATGTGAGCTATCAAGAAAGTTACTCTTCATCTTTTCACAGTGAATCAAACAATAGCTTGCCATCATGCCAAAAGAGACAATACTCTGTTGAATATGTCTTTCAATCTTCTTAAGTGGATCCAAGATCCATTTGAATAAAGAAACAAATGATTTCTATGAACATTGAAGCACGGACGCATCAAGTTTAGCTATAGATGCATCAAGTTCAATTATGCATCTATCAATAAATAATCAAGGAGCTATCAAGTCTGTCTAGAACCATCATGAGTAATATGGAGCAGCAAGTAAGAACAAGGATAGTCATGCATTTTTGCATTGAAAGACATAGTCCAATGATCATCCAAGGAAGAGGAGTGCAAAGGGAGATTCATCTCACTTTAATCCTATTGAACAAGCACACATCACTTAGGATTGCGAGTTTTCAGATCACCACCATAAATGACATATGTTTTCCTAGTAGGATTAAAACAAGAGAAATGATAAGTGAATACTTTTATTCATTAGGCAATCATGATTCAAGAGGTGAAAATTATTTTTGAAGCCAAGGTCATGGTGCCAAGTGAGTATGACAATGACTTTTAAGAGTTGGCAAAGGGCAGTCCTAGGTGGATAAAGAGGACAACATTTCCATAGAGAAGGTAAGCTTCCTCAAAAGCAACAATCAATGCATGCTACAGGACAACAACCATGAATGCATGCTACATGAACAATCAAAAGAGACGACAGTCACCAATTAAGCAATTTGAAAAGATCATGATTCTATTTAACAAAGGATACAAGGACAATGAAATTCAAAAGATAGGACAACAAGGGTTCTAAGATTAGAATACAATACCTCTATAGTGCACACTTTGTGTCAAACAATCAATACCCAATGCCTCATTATGATGTACCGGCCACAATGATCTTAATACTTGAATAGCATGAGCATGACAGTGCAGAAATAAACAAAGATAGAAGTCCACAAAATGGAATAGAGCATCAAAAAGCAGTGAGCCATAAGCATTTTGATATGACAGTGATATAAATCATGAAAGAGAAACAGGGAGCAAGCTACTTTTGTCACAACTTGAGGATGTGAGTTATAAATACTCTTGAAACTTCTAGTTCTCAAAAGAACATCCTTTGACAGTGCATGCATGAAGAAGGAAAAAACATAGTGATGCAAGTGAGTAACTAAAATTACATTGCCAATCATCATTGCTTCTGATAGAGAGTAGTCGCTTAAAAAATCACAGAAAGAAGCATGGAGGGCAGTATGATCATCACAAAGGGTAAAGTGCATGGCACAAAGGGGCAGAGCTATGTAATGTTCACATTGAACAGTTAATAATTACTCATTCAACAAAGGCACAAGTATAGTCATCATGCACAATAGGAATTTGCATTTCAAACAACAATGAAAAAAATGGTAGAAATAACATGCATTGGAGGTGCAATGAAGGAAACAGTCATAATAGCTACCATATGCATCAGGAGGCCTTGCATGAAAGATCAAACAGTGGGAAATTATCATTCAGAAATTGAAAGTAAAGGTACTGAATATGTTTTCTTTTGTATCCAAGATGATATAATTATTTTCATATATTGTTTTTCAAATGATCAAGTAGGTTTCTGCCTTTCAATAAGTCCTAATGATTTCATTTAAAGATAAAATAAACATGTTAAGAAGGAATGGAGCAACCATTTACATTAAAATGCAGTCATGTGAAAAGAGACACCAACATCATGAATACAGAGCCAAAAGGCTCAATCAAAGAAATAAGACCATTTAAAGAGCAACTATGATGAGATATCTCTTTGTTTCTATAGATCTCCTAGTTCTAACTTCAGAGATAGTGCATGCAAACATAGTGTTGCCAGGTGGAATTTCAAACACAAGATGAGAAAGATAGTGGATGAAAACATCATGTCATGGACACATGAAGGAATATATTTTCAACAGAAGCATGTATCTTTCAATCAACAGTGCCCTCAAGAGATTGGAGATACACATGGTGCCATGATTTTCATGATTTGTCTTCTAATCAACTAACAAGCTTTAAGGAAAATAAGAGTTCCCGAATGAAAAGGTATATAATAGTGAGCTAGTGCAATGGCAGAGCAGTAGGAGGTTACTGGCCAAGAAGACTTGGACTTTACATGTACCATTCTTCTTTTGAGAGAAGCAGGTGAAGATAAAAGTGCAACAATTAATTCTATTTTTGATGAATTTAAAGCAAAAATAGATGCTTTCCAACTTGTCACAAAGAAGGTCAATGAGAGTATTATACCAATGAGGAGGAATGGAAGGATCATTTGTTGTTATTATGTTTTGCATCCAAGGTTTTGGGTGAAGTAAATTTAATTCTGAAGTTGAAAGACAACATCCTAGGAAGGCAAAAAGGCTACAAAGATGTTAAAAAATGTACCATAATGTAACAAGATGAACTGGATGAAACAGAGGAGGGAGTGCTTTTCAGGTCGACCCTTGTGTGTAAATGGGTGAAACATAGATCAAACTCAAAGATGTAACCCCTAGGTCGAGGCATGGCCTTTTTTTTTTAAAAGGAGAAGATAAATTGCAAGGGGTGGGGTTACCAAAAAAATCAGTTGCATTTATTCATGGTCGCGGCCTGAAGAAATGATTTTTCTTCATAAATGCAAAAAACCCACTTGGGGTTTTTATAGAAAATCACAAATGTGGAATGATTGAGGAGTTTGAGTTCTAGTCAAACATCATTCTATAGAAAATGCAAAAAAGCCAATTATTTATTCATGGTCGCGGCCTTGAAAGGCCAGTTTTCTTCACAAAAATCACATACCACTTGGGGTTTTGCATCAAGATTCAAATACAGAGGTGAAAAGAGGTATTTCTTCCAATATACCTACAGAAAAGTTCCATTTTTTGAAGAGATATATGTTCTACAAGGGCTTTCCCATTTTCTTCCAAAATATCATGAAAGACCAGAGGCCTAACTTACCAAAGAATGCAAAGAAAATACAGAAGAAACTAAACTTTTTTTGCCATTTTTTTGTATGAAGAGAGAGAGCTCGAGTTTGAGCAAAACAATTTGCATAAATTGAGGAGAAAATCAAGGTATATGTTTGAAGAGAGCTTACCTGAGCTCGACTTGCTTGCTTTTCATGAAATATGCAAGCATTTCACTATTGAAAAAGCCTCCATTAGAGCTTCAAAACACCTCAATCATGGTAGCTGAGAGAAAAAAGGACTTTCACAGGAAACAAAGATACAAAGATGGCATCAAGAAAATGTTCATGGCCACAACATTCAAAGCTAAATGGCTTTCAAATGGAGAGAAAAAGCTAGTTTCTGTTTAAAAATGGCATTTACCTCATTGTTTGCAGTGATTTGCACAAAAAATCTGCCATAAAATTGCCATGAAAGAGCTCAAAAGGTGCACTCATTGAAACCCCATGGCGGCCAGAAGTGGAGCTCCAAAATGTTCAATGGAAATGAATGTGACTTTTGCATTTTCCCATTGTTTTGTGTTAGGGTTAGAAACCCTATTGAAGCCGACCGAGGTATTTTTTACTTTGTTTTTATAAAAATTCCAAATACAAACTAATGTATGGCATGGTTAAATGAGGTCTTATGCCTTAGGAAATATTTTCCTTGTGTTGCATTTTTAAAAACTTAGGTTATTGTTGCCTTGTGTTGCCATTTTGGAAATGAAGTCCTATGCCTTAGTAATTTTGAAGACTTCATCATACATGCCTTGGTGATTCTTTTTGTCCCTTTGAAATATGAAAATTCTTTTGAGACTTAGGAGTTTTCCTTCTGGCCTCTCACATAGGCCAAACCATAATTGATCATTTTTTGCATGTATTTGAAATAAAAATTGTTTGACCAAGTGATAATTGTAAGTGACTTTTGTCAAGTATGGCATTTAAATGTAGAAATAAGGGTGAGTTAGTTTTTATCAATGCCTTAGAGGGGTTTGAGTTGGCTTAAATGCTTTTACAAGCATTTGGAGTGATTGGGAGATTGTTATTATTTTTGCATTCATTTTGAATTGTAAAACATTATTTAAGTGATGTGTTTACAAATCACTTTATTTAATGTTATTTGTAATGCAAAATGTTGATTTATTTCAAGGAATGGTGGGGCCTCTTATTTTTTTGCATTTGATTATTGAAATGTAAAATAATATGATTATGTGATGTTATTATGAGTCACTTAATCAAATTATTAGCTTAAATGCAAAATTGAGTATTATGCCTTTGCAAAAAGCACCAAAAGTGTGCATCAAATAGGTTGAAGAGATGTGTGAGCAAAAGTGAGGACTAGCCAACATGGAGAAAGTGTGGGAGGTTGTCTTTAATAGTTTTTGGAGGAAATGGGCTATTTGGAGGCAATTTTGTCACATTTTTAGTATGACCATGGTATTGGCTTGGCCTTGCTTCATGTGGAGGACAGTTTGGAGTGACTTTAGAAGGTTCTTTTGGATTTTTCTATTGCATCCAACCAAAATCTTCTAGATGGACTTGTGTGAAGGAGTTGCTGGAGTTTTTTCTTAAGTAACTTCAAATTAGGTTGTTGAAGTTAGTTCTTTCTTTCTAGCAGAGTGATAGCTTATTTTTCTAGAGTTATCTTTTCTGCAGGAGCAGTATTGTAACTTATAGATACATTTGTATACTAGTGAGTACCTTGAATTAATGATATTGAATATTTACCTTCTCATTTCATGGTTTATTGTGTGCATCTACTGGTTGATCAAATTACTTGTGAAATTTAACTTTTCCTTGTAATTTTGTCTCATTGTTATGTACCTGTTTTTAGAAAAGTGTATTGTTATAGGTTATGAGTTGTATTAGGGAATGCAAATGCTTCTAGTTGTGAAATATTTTCCTTCAAGGAGTTTAGTTGTCAACCTCCTTATAAAATAATTATGCAAAAATGCATGTAGAATGAGTTGTGTAAACCAGGATTTGTCATTGTTTTGAATTGTGTGCAAGTTATTTGTAAGTTTTAGTTAGTTTAGTGAATCACCCTTTAAATTTTTTAGTTAAGTTTTATTTTCATGCACCCTCTTATACTTTCTTTAGGAAATCATTAGATTAGCAGTAGTTAGGTTTTATCAAAAGTGGAGCCAGCCCATAATCTAGAGGTCTACTTTCATGATAGGATACCCATAGCTTGAAAGTAGTGCCATGTTGCTCCAAATTTGTTGAGTTTCCACAACTTGGCAGGAGTCCAAATTTGGATAGTTAACAGTTTTGGCACACCTGGTGGGACTGTTCTAATTAGGACAAATTACAAAAATACATGTGTTTTTTGGTTCTGATATGCAACCAACATTTTTTCAAGCCTTTGAGAGGTCAATATCAACATATATGGCAACTTTGAATGTGGAAATTAGCAAAAAAATAGTGTTGTAACAGCTTATGAAAAAGGTTTAGACAAGAGGAAGCTCTATCCCTTTTGATTACTTATAGCTATCACCACCTAGGAGAAGAGGCAAACCAATAAAGAAAGTTGTTTCATCAAGAAAAATAGTTTCAACTCCACCTGCAGTAAGAGTTTCAAATCCTCCTGTGAGGCAACAAACCTTGGTGCCACTAATGACAGTTTCAAGGAATCAAGTTTTTGTCACTTTTGATGGAGGAAGCCCGCTGCAATTAACCCAACATGATGATATTCCCATGGCTGCCCTTAAGAGTGTTCCATATTTTTCAGGTGAGGATCAAACCACACCAGTTGAACACATCAAAGATATATCAAATCTGTGTTCAGTGCATCATATAATACAAGAGAATGTTGCTTTGAGGTTGCTAGCAACATTGTTTAGGGGGAAGACACTCCAATGGTTCATGAGTTTAGCAGATAACTCCATTAGAACATGGGATAAGTTGGGAGAAGTGTTATGCAAGCAGTGTGAAGAAAAATTTGACAACTTGTCATTAGTGGAGCCACTGACCCATTAAGAGAGCTCCCCATGAATGGATGACAGACTTCAACTTCTATTTCTAAAGAACATGGGACAAAATTCAAGAAACCACAAGGCCTCCAACTAAGTATGCATTTCTTTATTTTTTAAGGGCCTTAAATAGTGAATTTGTTGTTTTGATACAATCAATGGATGGAACCACATTACCATTATCTTATGATATAGCTGTAAGGGTTGAAAATAGCCTCATACAGGCTAGAAGAATTGCTCCTAGGCCTCATATGCCCTTTTTCCATAATATACAACCTCCTATGACTTTTCCAACACCTCAAATAGCCCATTTACCAATTGTTGTTAGCCAATAAATTGTTGTCCAAGGACCATCTCAGGAATTACAAGAGATAAAGAGCAGTTAGCAAAAAATTGAGAGTCAGCTTAAGAATTTTGGAAATGAACTTGTGAGCATCAAAAAGCAGCAATTCCAAGGTTTCAAACCTTACCAGCCTCAAAACCAAGGTCAAAGTAAGCCATATCAAGGAAATTTTTAAGGTGCAAGGCAAAATCTGAATCAAAGGCCTTTTCAGCCATATAATCCAATTCCAATCAGTGCAACTAGAGATATTGTACCTATTCAGAATAATGTTGCAGCACAATATGAGTGGTGCTATCCCTACAACCAGGACCATAATCAAACTACATGTTCAAATGGGGTAATCAATCAAGCTTGATGGTTCAAAATGTGTCAAGTGTGAAGAATGTGTCTAATGGTGAATCTTCACAATAGTAGGATCTTCTTACAAGTGACACAACTCTCTTGAATTGACAAGGAAAGGAATTATGTGGAGTCAATAGTGATAGTTCTCCAATAGCATCCAACACCCAAGCCAGGAAGAGGGCTTTCAATATTGGACAAGCAGCAAATAAGAACAAGGAGGTTGTTGGCCCATCCAATCCTAAAGTAACACGCATCTTACTATTGCAAGTATGAGCTAGTCTCATGGTGTTGTCATTAATGTTGTCATTGATGTCAACATAGTTCAGTATGTTGCAAATTGTACATGTATAGCTGAGATGTTGTTGAGATGTTGTGAGTACATGGAGCTATCTTTATGTCATTGTAGATGTGTTATGTTGATGAGTTTCCAAGTTCTTTTGAGAAAATTAATAAAGAAGAGAAGTTGGAGTGTTGAATGTGCTCTGGTATGTGCTCCACGTTTCTCCTATGTTTATCCTATGCTTGTGCAGATATGAAGATTTGATAATGGTGATCTTGTGGTGATATATCCCAAGTTTTAGCTTCTGGTGTGATAGTACATGAAAGTTACATTCATCGGTGTGTGAATTGTTTTGGCAGAGTTGATCTTTTGTGAACTGAGAGAAATGTTTTTGCTCCACAGTCCTCCACTGTTTTGTTTCAGATCTTGTGGATCTAGGATATGTCTTGAGATGGTGTTCTCTGGGTTTTTTAAAAGAAGGTTGAAGTTTGGTGATTCAGAAGTCATGTTTCAATGTTTCAGTATGATTTTGCACAATCCAAATGGACTGGTGAAAGGTGTTCAGAGTTTGAAGCATATTGCATTTGTTGCAGATGTATTTGAAGAAATCTGAGATGTATTCTCGTGCATAATGAAGCATGTTGTAGAGTACGCATGTCATCTTCTTGTTGGGAAGTGTACATACATAAATGTTCATTTGTGTTTTCATTAGGTTTGGCCGACCTAGTGTTTACACTTCGTTTGAAGAATAAAATTTAATTAAGCAAACGTGTGGTTGATTCGAGATATTATTTTTTGATCTTGAAAAAAAAATTATTGGTCCACTCTCATTCCTTTCCACCATGGGAATGTTGAGTTGTTGACCTAATTTGAATTTATGAAATGAGGTATTTGTGGCCGACCTTGGAGAAAGTTTCTAAGGTTGAGGATGGTATAAAAGCAAGTTGAATTGTGGAGAATTGTATGAAAATGTGATGCAAAGTGACGAAAGTGAGCCACAAATCATAAGAGAAGAAGTGTGTGTGTGTGAGTGAGTTGAGACAACAATACTTCATTATGTTGGATTCCTGAAGGCAGTGAGCTAAAGGTTTATGCAATCCTTATTCAAAGTTGTGGATGTGTGTTAATTGTTGTGGTGGATATTTTGTTCTTTTTTGTATCTGTAGGTAGTGAGCCTCCCTGTTGGACAGTGAGTCCTTTCTATAGGCAGTGAGCCTTTATACTTGGATAGTGAGTCTTTTCTATAGGCAGTGATCCTTTGTACTTGGACAACGAGTCCTCTTTTGGGAAGTGAGCCCTTGGCAGTGAGCCTCTATATTTAGTTTTCTAATATTTTTATATTGTGAGTAAACCCTTACCATGATTTTTACCTTAGTGGGTTTTCCACATAAAAATCTAGTGTTCATTGTGTTGATTTACTTTCTGTTTTTTGTGTTTCATGCTCTTACTTAATAACACAATAGTGTGGTTGTGAATTGATAAGTGTTGAAGTCTTAAGTTTGAATTTTGTGACAACTGATTCACCCCCCCCTCTTAGTTGTCCTATGCCTATTTAACAATTGGTATTAGAGCTTTGGTTCCTTGGTGTAGAGCTAACCACTTAAGGAAGATTTGATGGAACATAAGTTGGCGATCCCTATGTTTGATGGAACTGACTATAATGATTGGAAGGGATAGATGAAAGGATATATTATCTCTCTTGGTTTCAAGACCTACAAGGCTGTTGAGACAAAGTATACACCCTCGTCTGGTGGTCTTACTACTGCAGATGAGATTTATGCTTATGAAGAAAATGAGAAGGCAAAGTATGTTATTTGCAGTGACTTATCTAAAAATGTGTGAGCTAAGGTTCTTTCTTTGGATACTGCATATTAAGTTTGGAAGAAGTTGGAAGACTTGTATGAAGGGAATGAAAGAGTGAAATTGACAAAGAAGCTAGCGACAAAGTGTAGATTTATAAACCTGAAAATGGAAGAAGGTGAAGAATTTACAAGCTTCTTTTAGAGGGTTGACCTCACTACAAATGAAGTTAGAAATCAAGGATGAAAACTATCAGATGAAGATATAATTGAGATGATCCTGATCACCCTACCAGATTGCTACACCGATAAGATCTTAGTTATTGAAGAAATGTGTGATCCTAATAAGTACACTTTATAATAGTTGTTCAGCACCTTGGAAGCATTTGAGATGAGAAAGTTCTGGAAAGAAGACAAGATAGAAGAAAAGACAGAAATGGCATTTAAGGCAATGAAGATTGAAGATGAACTGGATAGTGATGGTGATGATGAGTTGGAAGAAAAATTCACCGGGAAGTTGAAGAAAGGTACCAAAAAGTATAAAGGTATGTTTCAATTGTGGTAATATTGGTCATTATGCTTCAAGATGTTCAAATAGAGTTGTACATAAGAAAAAGGATTATAAGGATAAGGATGGAAATGATAAGAAATATAAGAAGTTGTACTATGTTAAAGAAGAAGCAGGAATTTCTGATGATGAATCTAAGAATGAGGTTGATGATAGTGAATGTTTATTCTTAGCTTTGGAAAGTAAATCTGTATCCACTAACCCCTAGTGGATGTGTAAGCAAGAAGGCTCCAGAGAATAAGAGGAATATGATGGAAGGTACTTTGGTTACCGCTTTTCATGCAAGACAGGATGAAGACTATTGGGTAATTGATAGTGGATGTTCTAATCACATGACTAGAGATAAGAGTAAGTTCACTAAACTTGATAAATATGATGGTGGTTTAGTTATGCTTGGTGATGATTCAGGAGCTAAGATTTGTGGGAAAGGTTCAATTAGTTTTGATGGAGTGCACAGTACTGATGATGTATATTATGTGAAGGGTTTGAGGCATAACCTAATGAGTGTTGGTCAGATGTGTAGCAATGGTTTTAAACTTGTGTTTCAGAATAATACCTATGAAATCAGAAAAATATCCAAAAATGGAGATATTGTTGTTGTTAGATGAAGAAATCATGAAAAGATCTATCAGTTTATAGGAGTTGATGGTCAATACCTTGTATCTCAAATCAGTGAAAGTTGGTTATGGCATCAGAGAATGGGTCATGTAAATTTTGATAACCTGGTCAAAATTAGTTCAAAGGAGATTGTTCGAGGGCTGCCCAGAATCACAAGACCTGCTAATGCTATTTGTAGAAGTTGTCAATTGGGGAAACACACAAGATGCAGCTTTAAGGGAAAAGAGCACTCTACTACCAGAATGCTAGAGTTAGTTCATACTGATCTTTGTGGTCTGACTAGAACTGGAAGCCTGAATGGTGACAGGTATTTCATGTTGCTTATTGATGATTATACTTGAATGATATGGGTTGCTTTTCTTAGAGAAAAGATTCAAGCTCTAGATAGGTTTAAGGTATTCAAAGCAAGAGTGGAAAATGAAGTAAATTTGAAAATAAAGTGTTTGAGATCTAATAGAGGTGGAGAATTCACTTTTGGTGAATTTAATGTATTCTATGAACAACATGGCATAAAAAGACAGTTTTCTGCTCTAAGAACCCCTCAACAAAATGGAGTAGTTGAAAGGAAAAACATGACAATACAGGAAGCTGCTAGAACCATGATGAAAGAATCAAATGTACCGGATGTATACTAGAGAGAGGTGATACACACTATTGTTTATGTTCTTAATAGAGCTCAGATCAAATACAACACAAAGAATCCTTTTGAGTAGACTCCTACTATGAAGTATTTCAAGGTGTTTGGAAGTAGATGTTATATTAAAAGAGATGATGAAAATCTTGGAAAGTTTGATGCTAGATGTGATGAAGGAATCTTTCTTGGATACTCTACTACTAGCAAATCATACAAATGCTTTAATAAAATATTAAGAAAGATTGTTGAAAGTGCTAATGTGAAAGTTGATGAAGACATACGCAGACCTATTGAATTAAGTGAAGTTGAACCTGATGATCCTATATGTGGACATCTACTTGAGAAGAATAAGGAGAAGGAAGAAGAAGAGAAAGAAGAAAAAATGGAAGAAGAAGAAGAGAATGAGTCAAAACCTGTTGTTAAGACTCCTAAGTATGTACAGAAGAATCATCTGGAGGAACATATAATTGGAAATAAGAGTGAAGGCATGAAAACAAGAAGCGGAGTTGCAGTTGAGGTAAATTTGTGTCTACTTTATAAAATTGAACCTAAATCTGTAAGTGAAGCATGTGAAGATGAGAGTTGGATGAGAGCTATGAAAGAAGAGTTGCATTAGATAGAAAAGAATCAGACATGGGAACTAGTCCCTAGGCCTGTGAATAGAAATGTGATTGGCTTGAAATGGGTGTTCCAAAATAAGCTAAATGAAAGTGGAGAATTTTTAAGGAATAAGGAAAGACTTGTATGCAAGGGATATTCACAAGTTGAAGGTATAGATTTTGAAGAGACATTTTTCCTTGTGGCTAGAATGGAAGCTATTAGGATGTTTTTGGAATTTTCGTCCCACAAGGACTTCAAAGTGTATCAGATGGATGTTAAGTCAGTATTTCTAAATGGTGAATTGGAGGAAGAAGTGTACATGGAACAACCTAAAGAGTTTCAATTATTTAACAAACCAGACATGGTTTGTCAGTTGAAGAAGGCGTTGTATGGATTTGTTGAAGGTGTTTTCTGCACAGCAACAACTCAGACAGAATGCAATATTCTATCTCTCTTGAAAGGTTATTTTCAATAATAAATCACTAAAAATCACCCCAAGGTCTCTCGGGTGTTAGGTCATAACAATGCATAAACAACTCAGATAAAATGTGAAATGCTGGTAATCACAATCGGACCTTACTACAAGAAAACTGTATCTTCTTGTTTATCAGATCTTGCAATATAATGATCTTTAATCCTAAGTCTAACCAAATGATAAAGAAACAACAAAAGATAAAGGGGGGCAAAGATATGATAAAATCTAAACTATCCCTGAAATGAGCAATGCTAATGACATATATCTAGAATGGACCAATCTCAAGAAACCAATCCTTGATCAACCCACAATGCAATATCACAAGAACGGTGCAATCTTCTAAGGTATATAGGTTTTCAAATCATAGACATGCATCTACAATCGAACTTAAGCACATTGAATATATGGTCCAGGTTGACTTTGCCAGCCTACTACAATTAGATAGTTACTGGGAGTATAGACCATAGATTGCTACAAACATTCCAAATATGAAATCAATAAACATTATTCATCAAACTGAAACTATTTAATTCTGAACATCAAACCCTAGATTTCCAAGCAATTTGAAAGATAGAACAAAGGAACCATGCAGGATGAAATAACACAAGAGATTTCGGCAGGAAAACCACAATGTCTTCAATTGTATTAATCACCAAAATGCTGCAACAATTCAACTGTTCTGATACAATATTTTCTTCAAGGAAAAAAAAGCTATAAAAAATACTCTAACTATTGCTCTTGCTTATCTCTATTACTGTTTAGCTAACCAATGTCTAACCCTTTTACAATGAGGCAAGAATGCCTTTATAACAAGTCGCAAGATATGTCGGCCCAGCCAAACATTTTACAAGATAATAAAACTGCCAAAACAAGTCGGCCAAGGAAAAAAGTCAAACTAAGGCACACATTAAATGCCATCATCTAGGTCGGCCTTGACACAATCTTCAATGCAGTCCCATCCAATGCATGCCCCATGATAATAGGGAAGCACAAATCTCAAAATAAGCATTAACTGCTACTCCCCTTATCCTTCCTTTCCAGACAAACCCTGCACCCTCAAGAATGTTCCATCCAGCTCGGTGACAGGTGGCAAAGGTAATACCCTAAGCTGACATTTAATAGCATAAATCTCCTCATTGGACCACTCAACAGTTTTATCCCAATCTTCCCTGTGGGCCATATATTTATCCATCACTGCCAAGTAGGTGGCTGCATCATCAAGCTAGTGGCCGGTTACAACTCCTTCTGCATCTGGGGCATAAACTTCATGCCACCACTCCTTTAGTTGCTCAAGACCTAGGTATTTCGGGGCTATCTTCCTCCTGCCGGTCATCACTTCAAAGAATGCAATGCATCCATCGTATACTGCAGTGAGATCCCCATCAATTGATTTCTTTCTTTTCAAAATCTTCTTCATGGCCTTCTACCTAATTTGCAGTGCCTCAAACCATTCCCAAGGTTCATCCAATCTAGAGGAAGGAAGGATTCCATCCTTAGCCAATTGTTCTCTTCCATGTCCCATGATAACCCTTGATTTCTGCAGCAAAAGATCCATGTCCTCCTTAATTACATGCTCTAACAGTTCCTTAGCCCAGATTGCATCCTCTCCTACCGATAGAATGTCCTTGATGGCATCATCTCCCTTCGTTTGTACACTCATCGACCAGTCTATTGCAGCTTGAGCTGAGTTTTTCATCCTCTCAATTTTGGAGATTGTTTCCTTAGGCAGAAAGCAGGGAATAGTAGAAGAAGAAGGATGGAGGGATTGCAGGGGCTTCACTACCTCTTCCAAACACTTCCTTAATATCTCATTTTCCCTCTTTAATTCACGCTTGGTTTGAGTCTCCCTCTTCAATCTATCAATAATCACCGCACTGGACTCTTCAAATTCCTCTATATCCTGCTCTATGGATGCCAGCCCAAGATTGATCGTTTGCACATTATAATCCTAACTTGTAATATCTTCTCTCATTTTGTCCGCGCCAGGAGTGGCAATGTGAATAACCCTGTTATGGGTTTCATCCCTTTCCACCTTTGAAACCACCTTGGCCACCTTCCTTTTCTTCCCCTTGCCAATCCTTGACAGCATTTCGTCCTAGTCCAAGGGAGTATCCTCAACAATCACTTGCTTTTTCCTTGCAAGCTCTTTTTCTAGCCAGTCCGGAGCTATAGGGTCTACCCGGATTTCTTCTGTTCTGACATACTTTGGCTGCTCTGTCACTTTTTCCTCTTCCTCTGTAGTTGCCTTATCATCCTCCTTTTGTGGAAGCTGCTCACCTTGAACAACTTCTTCGTGTTCCACCTTTGGATGCACTGGTGATGGGGTTTTAGCAGGGATATTTTCTTTCTGTTCAGGGGATCCGCTACCCCTGCCATTCTCCAGAGAATCTTCATACTGTACTAGGGGAGAAGGAAGCTTCTCAACCTCCTCTGCTTCAAGCTCCGCTACCTCACCAAAAAGAGTTCCCTCCTTGAAGGACTCCGCCTCTCCGCTGGTTTCATGTGCCTTCGGAATTTCTTCTTCATGTGCGCTCAGTGGAGGAGAAACAGGCTTGGATGGTTCTGCGGTTGGTACTTTTGGCGGAGGATCCGCCTTTGGCACAGTGTCTTTTGGAGAGGGAGTCCTGGATCTCCTTGTGTAGAATTTTTCTTTCTCCCCTCCTGAACTCTCCACATCAACAATTGGAGGCTCATCACTCGAAGCACCCTGACCCTTCCTCTTTGCAATTCGAGTTGTTCTTGCCTTCTTAGGCGGTGGAGGAGCATCTCCCTCTTCTGCTTTTTCCATTTCCTCCTCATCAGAGGACTTGCTAATTGTCAAGGTCTTCCACCTTCTCTTTCCTTTTGGCTTCCTCTTCGCCCCGGGTTCACCCTCCTTAGGACCTCTGACCTTTATCTTGAATGGTGAGGTTTTTACAGATTTCCCTTTGGGGTCATCTTCCTCGGATTCCTCAGAAGTTGACATGGGATTGAGGTTTCCCATCAATTCAAAAGTACAAGTTACCTTTGCACTCTCCAACTCCCAAATTTTATGTTTTATCCAAGAAGAAGTGAATTTCATGATGGGAGCCATTAAGTCTTCCAACTCTGTAACCTCATCCTTATTCCAATCGATATCCCCGACTAGCATGTCCTTTATAGCTTCATAGGCGTGGTCCTGAACCAGGTTTCCATCATCATCCAGTTGATCCGGAATCAACTTGACATTATACTGTCTAACTGCCTCCACAGGAACCCTAGAGTATCTCTTTTTTCTGGCCTCAAGGTCGTCTTTGATATTGACCCAATAATCCTCTAGGTCATCCTTATGCCTGTACTCCCTAGTAGCTTTCTTCTGTGCTTCTCCAGTTATGTCAAAATTCATCCTTTTGGAATGGAAGGAGAAACCATATGCAACTAGTTCTTCACCTGCAGTGTGGGCTGATTGGATAGAAGGGCACATTTTTGCCACACTGATCCCAAGAGGGAAGTCTCCACCAAAGCCTGTCTTGTGCTTCTCTCTCTTTACCATGACATCAAATTCACAAATTTGTCTCACAACTTCTAACAAAACAATGTGGTCAGTGGGATACTGAGGCAACCTGTACGGAGCAACCGGGCATCCATCAATTCTGAGGTAGGTAAAGGTGGGGAACTGGATGAACCAGGCTCCATAGTTCTTTATAAGCCCCTTGGCTCCGTCAGACAACCTCATGTGCTCAACATTCTGAAGCATCCGGGTGATATGCATCGTAAATGCATGGTTAGCCCTTCTATAATCTTTATGCCCAAGATGTAATTCTGGATAGACCTCATAAATAATATCCTTTCCAAGTGTCCCCCTCGGATTCAGACCCTTGTATGGGTAAGATATGGCCAACACATACATTATATATGAGGACATAGTGAACTTCTTTGTCTCCAGGACATTTCTTAATTGCCTGTCAATTTTTGCACTGATGAGCCCTGCCCAGTGATAATTGGTCTCTTGTCCAATTTTGGTGATCACATGGACATCCAACTTTCCAACACCTCTGCACTTTTCAATCCTGCCACCCTACTCAGAAATGTGATGGCATCATATACATCTGATCTGAACTTAACCCTGTGCAACTGTTTGGGCAACTTGGAATGATGGGATTTTGGCTTCTCTAACCAGGAGTTAATCATCTGTTGAGCCTTGATGGGCTCATTATCATAATACGTTTTGGCAGTATCTATATTCAAAGCACATACTAAAGGTAGATCCGGCATGCTGAAAGCTTGTGTAATGGAGACAGGACTAAAGTTTTCCAAAACTCTTCCCTCAGTACTAACCATCCTTTGTGTATCAAAGTCATACTGTCTGGCGCACTTGAGAATTAGCTCATAACACTGGACCATCGGAGGGAAGCCTGCCACATGCACTAGTCCAGATTTCATCATTCCTTGCCTCAGAGCTGACAGATCCTTCTCCGCCGTCCTCTGCTTGAACTCCTCATATTTCCAGGCCCCAACATTGGTATCAGGTACTTCGGCCCACACAGAAGACACCTTGCTCTCGGGGAGCTGACTCTTTATATCCAGTCGTAACCGTTCTGCTTCAGATATGGATGACCCTCCTGTGCCACCCTTAGATTTCCCGACCGCATCTTTGCTCGACTCAGCCTGCACCCACAAAAGACTTCATCAATACTCAATCATTAGGCATAATTTGACCAAAGGCTAGCATAAGATCATATAAAACCATTAGAATTCATCACAACTGCTAATCCTTTGCAGATCCGGAAAAACAAAACAGTCTGGGAAAATATCGCAATCCGGGAAAATACCATCAGGGTGGAATTTCGGAGAAATTCGACCTAGACGGATTCCTGCCGCCAAAGCATCATTAGTCAAATGGATCATTAGTACGGATGAAAAATCAAAAGATAATCATGGAATTCACTCATTGGCAACAAGAAATAAGCACTTAACAATCATTCCATTAATCCTATCATCGAAACATTAAAAAGGACAAAGCCAGACAAGAAATCCGGAAAAATCCGGATGGGACGGATTTTCGCGGACAGCTCGAAATGTTCCAGAAACTAACCCAGCCCGCGAAATAAGCCCAAACCAGGAAAATCTGAAAGTAGTAGAATTTCGCGAGGACCTCAGAAACCCAAAAAATGATGAAACGCGAACCAAAAGCCAAATGATCACAGGATCTTCTCTACCTGAGCTCTAATGGTCTCGAAACTGACAATAATCAACAAAACTCAGGACGCAAAGGATTTGAACTTCTCAAAAGTTCTCAAAGGACGAATCCCTAGGGCAAAACAATGATGCCCTAATTTGAATAACCAGACCTCCGCCATTAAAACCAGGGGAAACTTTAAGGTTTAAAATATCAACTAAGGATTTACCTAAAGCACCTGAATCTTCACAGGATGGGGGGGTCAGTGTGATACAGGGACAAAATCACACAATCATAACGAAATATCCGTTCTGGGCCAAACACCGAAGAAAACCCTAACCTCGCATAATATGGCGGATTCTGCACTAAGAAGGCAAACAATCTAACCCAGAACCCCGTCTAAAGGATGCACACGCCGTCCAATGGATAAACGCAAGCTCATAGGGCACGAAAATAGAAATACCCGAAGAAACGAATCTAACCCCAACTCTATAAATATGAAATCAAAATCAAGCAAGGGCCGACCCAAAATTAACAACACCCAATGCATAAACACTCAATTACCACGCAAGCAAACGAAAGGGCGATGATAACATACCATGGATCGATGCTGATGAAATTCGAGCTCGAAAAGATGACCATGCAGTAAACACGTCCAAGCAATAAAAACCCAGACACCGGCGCCCAAACAATCCACACGCACACGAGTCAAGATCGATCCTCAAAGTTCGAATGAAATTCCTAATCGCCAGAGCAAAAGCAAGTGAATAGACGAACTTAGAATGATGCTTGAAATGCCCTAAATCCGCCCTTATACCTATCTGAGCAAAGGTACCTTGTTCATTAATGTGCGACAAGACACCCGACAAGTCGAGCTTAGAGCTCAAAACGAAATTCTGGAAAATCGGGATGCTTGTGAAACCGCAATTTCCGCAATCACGAAACCGGGAAATAATGAAGATGAGATTTTGGCGAATGCGGGAAAATGCTAGAACCCGAGAGAAAATCCAGTCAATCAGGTTCGAGAGAATCCAGCGAGAACGGACAGAGACGAGCAGGAAAAATCGGCCGGAGCTAAATCCCGAATCGAGGCCGAAACTTCGGTTGGCTTAAAACTCAATTTCAATCAATTCAAACCTCAAGGCAAGGTCAAAGCCAGCAAGACCAACATGTCTAGACCCTAAAATGATAAGTCCAATAAAACCAAAGGTCAAAGACACCAAAAAGAGAGGGTCCCTACGCTAAGTGGGGCATGTGTGCAAAAACTGCACAACAAATGGCGACTCTGCTGGGGAAATTCTCTTCAACATTTTGATGACAAACTAGAATCAAGAACCCAGAACTCATGGTTTCAACTCAGATACCCAGCCACCACCCTAAGTTAAAACAAAGAAACTCTCAGCCATTCAAACATTCCTATACCAGGGTCTAAGTGTGTGCACATGCATGTATTACCTACCCTCAGTTGCAAGAAGAACCAGACTTGGTATGAACAGGCTACGTAAAGATTCTTACTCTAAAAGTAACGGATGAGACACCGTGCGATTCGGGGCGTCTGGCCCCAGCGAGGGTTATGGTTGTGAGTCCTCTTGAACATGGCTCTATAGGCCGAGGCATCTGTAATACTGTTGGGGAATGTTCAGATTTCACGACAGGTTGATTCCAGAGCATAGCGATTTTCGTATGTGATATATATCTCGCGGCTGGCGCATTTTCTTTCTTTCACTAACCCTATAAAACATAAAGATTCCACCAGAGCTGAAATCCACAATTAACTTCTAGAAACATAAAAGATTTTTCACCTGTTCGGACCTTATAAGGATCTCTTACAACTTCAGATATATTAAGGATTAAAAGTATAAGACCCCAATATATTCCATTCAAATTGACTAGAAAACTCTTCGTCTCAACATAAGGAAAAGTAACATAAGATAAAAAGTTCGTACCATGGTGTCATAGAAGGATGATTAAAGCTTGTAAGAGAAATACCAAGAACATCAAACCTACCTTGTCACCCTTGTCATACAGATGCACCCAAAGATCCCCAAAAGAGAAAGAACCAAGAGCAAGAGCAACGCAAACCAAAACAAACAAACCAAAGCAAACCTAACCTAACCAAAGCAAAACAACGGAAAGCAACCTAAACTAACTATGTACAGAGCAGGGAGCTGAAAACAGCTCAGGACTGGAAATAATGTTTCAAATGCTGCCCATTGACAGGAAGTGGGATATCCTCTCCTGTGAGAGTCTTCAGATGGAAGGCATTATCTCCAAGTATTTCAGCAATCTGATATGGGCCAAGCCACAGTTTATCAAACTTTCCATGGTTCCCTTTCTAATCATGAGGCTTATCCTAGTATAGGACAAGGTCTGAAATCCTGAAGGCTTTGACTTTAGCCCTCCTATCAAACCATCTCTTGACTACCCCCTGATGTTTGGTAAAATTCTCCAGGGCATTGTCTCGTTTCTCCTCAAGGTGTAGTAATTCTGTTAACCTAGCCTCCCGTTTGTCCCCTTCATCATAAAACTGATTTATAAACTATAGAGTTGGGATCTTAAGTTGGATAGGGAAGATTGGTTCCAGACCATACACTAAGTGATAAGGAGATGTTCCAATGGAGGACTTGAGTCTAGTACGATCTGCCCAAAGGGCGAACCGAAGCTGGGTGTGCCAGTCTTTTGGGTTTCTCTCTAACAACTTACGAATGACAGTCAACAGGTTCTTATTAGACGATTCTGCTAAGCCATTTCCCTAGGGGTAATAATTAGAAGCAAACTTTACAATAATGCCATGATCAAAAGCCCAATTTGAGAATTTCAAAGATGCAAAGGCAGGACCATTATCACAAACAACAGCAATAGGACATCCAAACCGATTAAGAATGGCTGACTCTAAGAAATCAATCACTACATCTGATGTACATTGTCTACAAGCAAAAGCTTCAGTCCACCTTATAAAGTAATCAGTAATAGTGAGGATATACCTGTGTCCTACAGAGGATGGTGGATTGATGGGGCCTATGAAATCCATACCCCATTGAGCGAAAGGTTTTACCTCAGTGATAGACTGGAGAGAGAGTGCTGCACACCTTTCTCTTGTTGCTACAGTCTGGCAAGTGTGACAGGTTTGTACATGATGGTGAACATCCTTGAACAATGTAGGCCAGTAATACCCTGCCCTCAAAATTTGATTTGCAGTAGCAATTGCTGAACCATGACCAGTACCATACTTCTCATGGAACTCGTTCATTACTCTTTCAGCTTCCTGTCTTCCAAGACACCTCAAATAAATACCTTCATGATTTTTCTTGTATAGAACAGCTCCTTTCAACATGAAGCCATCACTCTTTAACCTTAGATTTCACCTCTGGACTGCATTTAGATGACATGGAGCTCGTTGATTCAGCAGATAATAGACTAAGTCATCATACCAACCATCTGGGGAAACCTCTTCAACATTATAGTTCTGAACAGATAATTCAAGGCCTATCTCTGCCATAGTCTGGGTGAGTCCCTGCCCCCTTACCAGTTTCATGGGCTGGATCTCAATGTCATACTCTTGGAGCATGGTCACCCATTTAGCTCTACACTCACCTAGTTCATTTTGCATCGTGCTATAACTTGATCAAGCAGTAATCGTGGACACTGTATACACCTTTTATTTCGAGGATATACTGCCTCGAATTTCTTTTTATCGCTTCTAACTAAGGCATATGCCTCAAGCCAACACTGGATATTTCAACTCAGCATCTTTTAATGGTGCGCTCATAAAAGCAATGGGATGCTCGTTCCCCTCATTGAATTTTTGCGTCAGCATTCCAGCACATGAATGGTCTAAAGCAAACGAATAGATATAAAAGGGCTTGTTGTAGTTAGGACTTACCAACACTGGAGCATCAGCAATGGCTCTCTTAATCTCTGCAAAGGCCTCCTTTGCTTCTGTAGTCCATTCGATCTTGGCATCTTGTTTCAACATAGCATTTAATGGCTTCACAATTTCAGCAAATCCCGTGATGAATTTTCTGACAAAGTTAATCTTACCAAAGAAGGACTTTATCTCTTTTTTGCTGGCAGGCGGCTGAATTTTTAGGATGGCTTCCACTCTCTCCGGATCTATAGCAATTCCTTTCTCTGATATCACATGCCCTAACAGCTTTCCTTCTGTTACCCCAAAGATACACTTCTTGGGATTCAAGGATATGCCAAATTCTCTGCATTTTTGGAACACTTTGTGCAGATCTGAGATATGATCCCCTTTGTTCTTTGAGAAAATAGTCAGGTCGTCCATATAAATGATGATGCATTTCCCTATAATATCCTTAAAGGTGATGTCCATAGCCCTTTGGAATGTAGCTCCAGCATTGATGAGTCCAAATGGCATCCTCCTGTAGGCAAAGGTACCCCACTTAGTTGTGAAAGTTGTCTTGTGTCTATCCTCATACTGGACCATCACTTGATTGTATCCTGAATAACCGTCCAGGAAGGACATCATCCTCGAAACCATTGACCACTGAAGCACTCCAAAGAGGGAACTGATAGTTATCTTTTTTCTCGATGACTGCTTAGATTTCTAAAATCAACAATGAGCTTCCAATTTCTTCATTCTTTTTCTTACCGAACCAAGTTTGTTACCCAAAGTTGAATGCCCGACAGAAATATGATTCTCGCGTACGTACCTTTAGAGTTCCTTCGCTATTAGTGGCCCAAGACGCATTGATAGGTCTCTGCCTCTATCCGGAAGGCTTCGCATCCGCTTCGTGGGTATAGTATGAGCGCGATGGATGTACCACAAGTTCTAAGTCTTCATAACTCCGTGCTACTATATCTAGAAAGTCATGTAGGGCTCTGATTATTCCCTGTCTTTCTTCTGGGGTGCATACCTTGCCGATGAAAATATTCTTAATATTGTCCTCAGTTCCCACATTGTGAGGGTCACACTGTCCACTAATGGACTCCTTCTTGGACTCTTGCTCCTGCCTCCCCTAATCTTATCCATATCAAAAATTCATTCCAATCGCACCATTCCCCGTGAATAGTATTAGATTTCAGATTCAAGACACCTTTCTAGATCCAATTTCGCCTCATGCCCTATTTCTTACCGTAATGATCTGTGAAGTAAAAACATTCAGATTGTGATGAAGTCAAGAATATGTTTATCATCCTCAAACACTTGAAAGGTCACATTGTTCGAATCCTACGAGTTAATTCAACAATAACTTCTTCAACTCGATAGAGATAGAGGCTACAGAGGCCGTCGCTGAGGCCAGAGAACGCTAGCTGATTCCTTCCGGCGTGGGACTGGGGCTTGGATATTAAAAGCATCAAATCCCTCAATGAGGTCCCACACTCTATGTCTGTAGTTAGTCATTCTCCTATCATGGCATGAATACTGCTTTCTCACTTGTTTGACTACTAACTCTGAATCTCCAAAAACTTGTAGAATCTTAACCTTTTTCTTAAGGGTCATGAGAAGTCTATGAATTAATGCTTCATACTCTGCTACATTATTTGTGCAATGAAATTGGAGTCTATGGGCTGCAAAGAAGTTTTTACATTTTGGACTGATTAGCTCAAACCCTGCTCCAGCTCCATGCTTGGATTTGGATCCATCAAATTTGAGAGTCCAGCATTCTGCAGGGGTATTTTTCTTTGCCATATCTTTTGGCTTCCCAGTATTGGAAGACTCTTCAGTTGCTACAGGAGGTTTTTCTTGATATTTTTCTTACGGATCATCCATCTTTGCCTTCACAACCTGAGATGGACTTAGACATTTCTGCACTTGTTCTACTAGTGTTCGGCACAAACAACATTCCAACTCTGAATGGGAAGCATTATGGACTCTACACCAATTTGGTAAGAGTAATTCCTTAAAGCTCATCTTTCTTCCCAGGTGAGTTTGGTTCTCCATACACTGCTTGATGAATTCCTGGAAACTGTCTAATAGGCTGATCTGGCTGTCCTCAGATTCTTCTTCCTCTTCAACTGATTCTGTCAAGACTTCAACATGGCTTGACCTTGTCTCAACATCCATAGGCATCAAGTGTAGCATCAACACTTCCTCTGAGTCTGACTCTTCATATTGAGTTGATAGCATGTAATTTCCTATTCCAGCTTCTGATATGAGGACCTCTGCTGAAATCTTTTGGTATTCCATTATCATGTACTTCATTCTAGGCTCCCTCTCAATTCTGATCTGATTAGGTACTCCTTTCCATGGAAGCCACATGTGAGAGTGGTCAGTAGACACATATCCATTCAAAGTCTTGGTGAACTCTCTTCCTAGAATCAAACCATATGCATCAGGAATATCAGCTACCTGAATATTGATAACCTATTGAATTATGGGATCTGAAGCTATCTGCATGTGAATCATGTTAAGTTCTTCAACCACACTTACTTCAGTTCTATCCAACTGAGTCACCTTCTTCTGAGATTCAGCAGGTGTGATTCCTAGGGCTCTACAAACTCTGAATGGCATCACGTTGGTGGAAGCACCCGAATCTAACAAGCAGTTATGCAAATTCTTACCGAATATTCAGACAGAGATCAGAAATGGTGGGGTTTCTATTTTCCCTTGGAACAATGTGGGCTGAGTGTCCACCTGGGCCACTTGAGTCTTATCTTTCCCTTTATCTCCAGGAGGCAAGTCAGTCCGATTGTGAGCTTGATTCTGTGTCCTCACAAGCTATGAACTGGAAGTCTAGATGACATGCTCACCAGAAGACTTATCCAAAAAATTTGAATTTGCATCATAGGTACCTAAGACAGCCTTCCTAATTGCAGGGAACCTCAACAACTCAAATGCAGAAAGATTTACCTTTAGTTTCTTGAACTCCTCTGCGACATATGAAGCCATCTGCTCCTCACTCATATCAGTAGAGATTTCCTTAGATGGTTCTTCCACCTTATCTTTGCCAGCTTGGATAGCCTTCTCCTTCTGTGAGTCAGTTTGAGCTTGTCTCTCCTTTGAGAGATACTGCTTGGAGACATGTGTATAAGACGGGTTGTTACTAGCATTAGGATTTGGAGGAGTACTGAAGTTGTTGGGAGGAATGGAAGTGGTGAAAGGTCCTCCAGGTTGTGGACGTCTATGAGGCATATCTCTCAATCCTTGTCTCTAAAACATCTATACTTCTTCAACATAAGCTTCCTCTTGATTGAGGGGGCCATTGTCATTTATTGTATCTTCATTAAACAACTGAGCTACTTCATCTCCATTACAAATCTGATCTGTTTCAACTTCCTGAGAATCAGGTTCTTCTGGTACATTTTCCATGCTGGCCAAAAAAGGAGCATGATTTAATACTAGCACAGGAGAATCATAGGAGTTGGAAGGAACAATCTCTTGTCCATTCACATTGTTCTCTACCTCATACTAAAAAATAGAGGCAATAGTTTGGAACTCTAGACATTCCAATTCTGAATGCTGACTTGTCTTATGGAGCCTACACCATCCTGATAGGGCTGCTTCAGCCAGATACACACCAGTAGGAGGTTTGTCTTGACTGACTGGCTGGTTTACAGATTGATTGACAATCTGATTAGCAGGCTGATCCAATGGGGTGGGGAATCCTCCATTATTAGGCCCTGTATTCCAAGTTCTATTCTGTCCTTGTGATGGCTTTTTATCAAATCCTGATCCACCTCCTTGGCCTCTATCAAAATTTTGCCTTCTATCGTTATTGAAACCTCTATCATTGTTGTAACCCCTATCCTGGTTATATCCCCTATCATTATAGAATCCTCTGTCATTACGTTGTCCCCTATCAAAATTCTACCCTTGTGAAAACTCTCTACTCTAATTAGATTGCATACCCTTCTGGGCAGCTTGTAGTTGGCTGTTCTGATTTCTTAAGTAAGTCACCTCTAGATTTAGCTTTTTTATTTGTTCAGCCATTTCATCAATCCTTTCCCTATTTGGATCTCGATAAGGGAGCTGATTCGGGTTACTCTGAGGAGGAACAGGCATTGTAGCAGATCCCAAAGACTAATGCAACACCTCAGAATTCTACAGATAAGCAGGGAAGCTATTGGGTTGGGACTGGTACATAGGCTGATTAACCTGCTGTTGAGGGAAGTTCATCATAGGGGAGATCTGGCTCATGGGGTGACCAGGGTGTGGTACCATAGGTAATTAAGGAACTGGATTCATGATTAGGGTATGATTGGTGAGAGCCTGATTTACTGTCTGAATCTGGTTGGGATGTGCAACTGGTCCCAGAGAAGGTAATGGCCCAGTCAAGTGTTGTCTCAGATTTGTACTGAGCTTAACAGCCTCTGTGTAAGCATCAGTTAGGGTACCTGGAGGGTTGGGTCTCCATTTCAAAAAGGTTGCTGTTAGGCTGTCTAGAGCTTCATAATAGACTCCCAGGACTGTATCGTCATCTAAAACATATGGGTCTTGAAGTCTGGTAAATGCACGATGGAATCTATTATTGAAATTGGATATGGGTTCATTAACCTCTCTCTTAACTTT
>VDFB02070786.1:0-18870 GCA_007258455.2 Sequoia sempervirens | reverse complement strand
CCAACTTTGTGGAAGATGTCTGACGCGAGGCAAAGCAAAGTCCGGTTGAAGTTTGCTGAAGTTGAGCTCCATATCCCTCACCTAGGATAGAATTTAGACTTTCTAAACCCTGCACTCATTTAAATTCAGTGCAATTTCTGGTTAGTATTAGGAACCTTGCACGTACTTGATAAATCATTCAAACCACGAAAATCCCCTTTCCCTTTAATCCGTTGTTTGTTGTTGACTGTTGAACAATTGTGTAAGTCCCCTCATGATACCAACAAAATCACAACGAACCAACTGAGGCTATCCATTGCATAAAAGGAACCTTGGAGTGGAAAGCATGAACTCTCTCGCAATCTTAGCATGTTGAATACCTTGATCAAGAGAGAATAGAGTAGTCGTTGGTCACTTTATTTTGCTGTTTAATGCGGTCACAAAAAACACATCAACAGGTCAGGCTACCACTAAATAGGAGTTCGAGAACAAGACATCCATAAGACCGCTTTTCATTGTCATTTTGGCCATTATGATTTTTTGGTGATGCCTTTTGGCTTAACCAATGCACTTGCCACATTTCAATTTTGTATGAATCACATATTTAATAAGCAACAACAAAAAATTTTGCTTGTGTTCTTTGACGACAAACTCATATATAGTAAGACATGGGAAGATCATTTACAAAACTTAGATGAAGTTTTGGGGATCATGGAAGCACAATCCTTATATGCCAAAGCATCTAAGTGTGAGTTTGATATGACCGAAATTATAAACTTGGGCCATATCATTAGTGTAGGAGTCCAAGTGCACCAAGAGAAGATTCAAGCCATTCTAGATTGGCCCCCACCAAAGACCCTCACAAAATTACATGGTTTCTATGGGTTGTGTAGTTATTATAGAAGGTTTGTTAAAGGGTTTTCCCAACTTGGGGCCTTCGTAATAAGTCTAACCAAGAAGGGGGCATTTAAATGGACAAATGAGGCACAAAGGATGTTTGATAAGTTGAAGGGGATCATTAGCACTTGTCTAGTTCTTGTCTTACCAGATTTCAAGCAGCCCTTTGTACTAGAATGCGATGCATCTAGAGAAGGAATTGGGGCAATCTTGATGCAAAATGGTCACCCTATCGCTTTCAAAAGCAAGAAATTGAAAGACAATGAAAAATTGTACTCTATATATGACAAGGAGATGTTTGCCATAATGCATGCATTGACCAAGTTTCGACAATATCTAGTTGGTGGAAAGTTTGTAGTACGGACGGACCATAATAGTTTGAAATACTTCTTGGAGCAAAAACACCTAAATGAATGACAACAAAAATGGGTTAGTAAGATCCAAGAATACGATTTTGATATTGAATATATAAAAGGAAAGAGGAACGTGGTGGCCGATGCCCTATCCTAGTAACCAACCATTTGCTCAATATCCGAAATCTCAACCAATTGGAAGGCACATCTACTAGTAGAATATTCAAAAAAACACTTTTGCATGTGAACTAATGGAGGGGCAAGTTCAAGATGACCAATACAAGGTAGTACCTGACATCATTTATTACAAAAATCGGATCTACCTAGTACCTAAATCAAAACTAAAGGAGATCTTGAGGGTTTTTCATGAGACACCACTGGGGGGACACTCGGGATACTTTAAGACCTACAAGCAAGTTAGAGAAAGGTTCTCTGAGAAGGGCCTCAAAAATGATGTCCTTTGCTTTGTTCGGAAATGTACTACGTGTCAACAAAATAAGACAGAACATACCTTCCTGTTGATGTGATTTTCGTGACCGCACCAACACAGAATAAAGTTCACCAACGGCTACCCTATTCTCTCTTGATCAAAGTATCCAGCACGCTAAGATTGCGAGAAAGTTCGTGCGTTCAACTCCAAGGTTCCTTCAGTGCAATGGAATACCCTCAGTTGGCTCTGTAAATTTAAACAAATATGTATCAGAATGGGATCCTAAAACTAAGAATAAACTAAGGTTTGAGATTCTGAGTGATACTTTCAAAGTCATATGATTTTCTGAATTCTTCTCTTAATGCAGAATGTACTGAATGCAGAACATTAATAATTTCGATGGTATTACTTATTTCTGGAAATATAAGCACGAAGAGCATTAGATCTTATATAAGCGATGATGATGCTTTATAGCAATCATCGCTTATATCTGACCTAAGCTACAATTCATCAACACTCCCTCTTAGCTAGGGAAGATATTTCAAATCAAATAAGTGGAGATATCACCTTTACACGTGATATCGATGATATGTTTTCTCAAAGTTTGTCAAGTCACATGACATTCTTCATAACACGTCTTCATTATGGTATGTGCACTGACATCAAGTCACATGATGTCTACCATAATTCATGGCATATCCACAAATATAAATATCCACCATGATTATCTCTTAAGGATTACAATGATCTTCAAATGATATCAAGCCCCATGATATCCATCGAAGTGTCCAAGAGATACTATCATGACATGTCCACAGATATCAAGTCACATGATATCTATCATGATAGTTTATCATTGTAGAGTCGTCACTTTACAATGTCAAATACAAGTGTTCATTATTAGAAAGATCGTCACCTTTCAATAATGTACACAGGGGGAGTAGGCCCATAAAACCATGGAGTCATACACATGACAAAAGAGTTTACACATTAAATATCTTTATATATTAGTACAATTTTATAAACAATTTGTATTTCAAACATAAATAACAAATTACATTTCAAGCATACCAAGTTTCTTCCTGAAGTGCTCCACCTTGATTCGGGAGAGAGGCTTGGTGAGAATGTCTGCAGTTTAATCATTTGTACTAATATACTCCAACTGAATTACTTTCCTTTCCACCATATCTCTTACATAATGATAGGGGATCTCAATGTGCTTAGATCTATCATGAAAGACAGGATTTACAGAGAGTTTGATGCAACTCTGATTATCACAATGAATAATTGTAGGATTCAAGGGCTCACCAAAGAGTCCCACAAGCAATTTACGAAGCCAAACTGCTTCTCTTGCTCCCATTGAGGTTGCAATGTATTCAGCTTCTGTTGAGCTCTGTGCAACTAAAGATTGTTTTATGCAAATCCAGGAGATCATAGCTGATCCTAAACTGAAGCAACATCCTGATGTGCTTTTCCGATCGATTACACTTCCAGCCCAATCTGAATCAGAGTACCCATGTAAATCTAGTTGATCATTCTTGTAAAGAAGACCATATCCAATAGTGCCTTGAAGATATCTCAAAATATGTTTCATAGCCATTAAGTGAATTTCCTTTGGCTCACATAACCGGCCGAGAGCATTCATCGCATAGCAAAACATCAAGTCTCGTGTCAATCAGATACATCAAGGATCCAATCATTTGTCCAGAAGGCTGATCCGCACACCCTGGATTCGTTGTCGCTCTTTTTAATTTGTGAAGGTTGGTTTCCTAGGTGTAGACATCTGCCTACAAATTCAAAAAATTCCAAATCTCTTCAATATCAATAGTATACTTCCCTTGGTTTAGTATGATGCCCTCTAATTTCTGCCATACTTCTAAACCTAGGAAGTAGTGTAGAATGCCCAAGTCTTTCATGTCAAATTCAGAAATTAGATCCTGCTTCCCTTGAGCAATGAGGTGATCTTCTCCTGTTATTAGCAGATCATCAACATATAAAATAATTATAAGCATATCACCTTTGATTACCTTGAAGTAGAGATTGGAGTCAACATCATTTTTGGAAAATCCTAATCCCAAGAGATAGCTGTCAATTCTTTCATACCAGACCCTGGGAGCCTGTTTAAGTCCATAGAGTGCTTTCTTCAGTCTGCATACATGTGAGTCAGGTTTATGTATCACAAAACCTTCAGGCTGTTCCAAGTAGACTTCTTCAATGGTTCCATTCAGGAAGGCAGTTTTCACATCCATTTGATGGATCTTCCAACCTTTAGCTGCTGCAATGGCTAACACTGCTCTTACTGATGTGTAACGGGCAACAGGTGCAAATGTTTCTTCGTAATCAATGCCTTCCTTTTGAGAAAAACCTCTTGCCACAAAACGTGCTTTATGTTTTTCTATACTGCCATCAGCAGCATGCTTGATTTTGAAGAGCCATTTGGACGAGACAACAGATTTCCCTTTTGGTCTAGGCACTACATCCCATACATCATTCTTTAGAATGGACTGATATTCCTCCATCATTGCATCTTTCCATGCTTGATGTCTTAAGGCTTCTGAAACACTGACTGGTTCTGAATTTATGATGTTCATTAGAGCAACATAGCTAGAGAACCGTTTGGGTCTTTTACTTTCCCTAAACGTTCCTTTGGGCACTGCATGAATCTCAGCTTCTTTGATCATCTTT
Source organism: Sequoia sempervirens (assembly GCA_007258455.2). Lineage (NCBI taxonomy): Eukaryota > Viridiplantae > Streptophyta > Pinopsida > Cupressales > Cupressaceae > Sequoia > Sequoia sempervirens. Next base: position 14,526 of record VDFB02070786.1, on the reverse strand, counting down.
CTAGCCCAAAGCGGCCTCTTTCTACCGTTGTCACCTGTATTCTCATCAGAAGTAGATAGAAGTTCATTTGGTACTTCCTCGAGATGCTCCCTCTGAATCTCAAGAGTAGGTTCCATTTCAGGTACTCTAAGGGAATAGGTTTCTGTCTCACTAGAACTTCTTTCCCTCTTGAATGCAATGTCTTCTTCAAAAATAACATCCCTGCTCAATTCAATTTGTTTCTGCCCGGGTATGAATATCCTGTAGGCTTTGGAGGTTTCACTATAACCCACAAATATTCCTGTTGTGACCTTTTCACACATCGCCCCATTCTAGATGGGGACCCCTAATTTTTGCTCCATTCTGGTCTTTTGGCTTTGGTTTTTCTCTCTCTCTCTCTCTCTTTTTTGATGTCTGCCTTCTGGGGACGTTCCCGTATGTGAGCCTAAGCGTGAAATTTGGCCAAGTCTATAGAATTAGGGTTTCCATCTTTTCAGCCAATCCAAGGTCAAGTAAGGTGAATAAATTGAAAATTGAGACTAACGTTGATGTCAGTGTGTTTCCAGCAGGTTTTCACTAAAATTTCATCAGATTCCGAGTACTTACTATTTTTAGTAAGTATGCAATTACAGGTGTTCCGTCAACATTTTTGAAATTCCAACAGTCATGTTGCATTCAGAGCACATCAAGTTACTTGCGTGCAAAATTTGGGCTGAAACAGACAACTTTCTATTTTTAGCAGTCCAACTTCCGGAGCAGATTTTAGGGCTTAGATGAAGAGTTTTTCTCTACATGTCTGCATATTCCTTCTGGGTTTTTTGAGACCTTCGCGACAGTATAACATGCAAAACGAGACGACAACTTTCAGAGTTTAGTCTTCCAAGGCTATTTTTAGGGTTTGCATGTCAAGGTTTCTTTTGCATGTTGGATGATTCCTTGTGGGTTTTTCGAGAGCTACGCAGTGATATGACATGCAAACGGAGATGGTCACTCAGTAAGGAACTTACTATTTTTAGCAGGTGTGTCCCGGCAGCCGCTTCCCAGCACTTCAAAATCACGAGCTAATCGCAATGCAGCAAAAACGAGAACAAACGGAGATCGTTTGATATGCATGCAAGATGAATTAGGGTTTCCAGCTTCGAGACCCAAAAAGAGGCATAAAAAGTCAGAATTTTCGAAAACCGATGTATACCACCGCAATCAGCATCTCTCAAGCTGTCCACCGGTAAAATTTGAAGGCAATCGGAGCACTTACTATTTATAGTAAGGCGTTCTAGAAACATGCCAAAAATAGCAAGTCAGCGTAAAGTGTTAGTATGAACATGTCAAGCAGCTAATAAAGATCCCATGGCGCGAATTTCAAGACAAACGGAGTTGCAGAGAACAAAAAATCAGGCACTTACTATTTTTAGCAGGCTTGGATAGGGGAATTAGGGTTTCCTAAATTCAAGGGCAAGGAATGACAATCACATAAATGCAGCATCCAACTGTGATCACCACACTTCAGGCATTCAGCACGTGAGATTTGAGGACATTCTGAGCAACTGCTATTTTTAGTAAGTTGCTAAAAATAGCAGGTGCAGGCTGGCATCAGGCCCCGACAGCTCAATCACGTCTCTAGGTTCAGAACAAAGCAAAATCCAGCCTTTTTGGAGCTTGAAATTAGCTTGAAGTGCAAAGTTGACAAACTTTCTAAAAATAGCAAATTAGGGTTAGCATGAACGAGTTGCCCTGAATCAGGCAAAGGGCATAAAATTCACTGAAATTGATAAATTTTCAAGTCCAGCCAGTGAAGAATGCCTCTAAAAGCTGAAGGTTGGTGGAAATTTCTGTAAGCACTTGAAAATGGAAGCTCGCAGGTCAAAATGCGCCCTTAGCTTGTAAAAGGATGAAAATTTTACTTAGGCATTAAAACTTGATGCTCACCCATGAAAATGCGCCCCTCATGGAAATATCAACTGGAGAAATCTTCTAAGGCATGGAAATTAAAATCTCAAGCTATGATTTGCGCCCAACTTTGGAGGAGACTTCAAAATGTTCTAAGTGTCGAAAATTGGAAGTAGGGGGTCCAAAATGCGCCTAGCCTTGAAGAGAAGACCTTGAAAGTTTCTAAATGTTTTAAATTTGAACCATGACCTCTGATATGCGCCTGGACTTGCCTGTAGAGCTTTGAAAAATGCTAAGTGTTGGAAACTAGAAGTAGCCCCTTCTATATGCGCCTAGACTTGAAGAGGATAAGTTAGAATTTCTCTAAGTATGGAAAATGAAAGTAGCATGGCTCATTTGCGCCTTGAAGGAGGAGGTTGAGAAAGATTTCTAAGTTACCAAAACTGAAAGCTCATCACATCATATGCACCCTTGATGTGAGATTGAAGGAAAATCTGAGTATAATGGAAATTGAAAATGAAGGCTCAAGGGTAGAATTGCGCCTAAGACAAAAAGAGAGAACTTGAGAAATGTTGAGTGTTGCAGATTTAAACTTCACCCCTCCATATGCGCACCTTGAAGAAGAAGATTGCTAAAATTTTCTAAGGCACCCAAAGTGGGAGTAGCACCTCCAAAATGCGCCTTAGGGAGAAGAGGGTGAGCTGGAAAATTTCTAAGTGTTTGAAATTTGATGCTCAGAGTATGAAATGCGCCATCATGGAAGAAGTGCTTAAAAATATTCTAAGTGGGAATTGAAACCTCAAGACCCTAAATGCGCCCTAGTAGTAGAGATAGCTTGGGAAAATATGCTAAATGTCAAGAAGTGAAAGCACACCCTTTGAAATGCGCCCACCAAGCTGAAGAAGGTAAGTTAAAAGTCTCTAAGTATTGGAAATTGGAAGTACCCTACATCAAATGCGCCTAGGAGGTTGAAAGGGACTTGAAAATTTTTCTAAGGCACTCAAATTTGAGGCTTGACACTCAAAATGCGCCCAAGTACCAAGAGGTAGCATGAAAACTTCTAAGGCAAGTTAAAATGAAAGTTCAAGGGGTAAAGTGCGCCCTTGAAAAGGATGGGTAGAAAAGTTTCTAAGTGTCCAAAGTGAAAGCATGACCATTGATTTGCACCCTAGCTAGTGGAGGAGTTTAAAAATTCTCTAAGTATGAAAATTGGATGCTCACCCATTGATATGCGCCCTACTTCAAGGAGGAAATAAATAAAGTTTATAAGGCGTAGAAAAATGAAAGTTTCCCCTTACAAATGCGCACTTGGCTTGAGGAGGTGGTGATTTAAAGTTTAAGTGTCTAAAATTTTGAAGCTTGAGCTCTTATATGCGCCTAAGTCAAGGAAGTGGAGGTGAAATTTTCTAAGGAATTGAAACTGGAAGTCCACCATGTTGAATGCGCCTGGCTTGGAAGAGGTAATATCAAAAGTTTAAAATTTTCTAAGCGTGGAAATTCGAAGTAAGCCATGTGAAATGCACCCATATTGATAATAAGATGTCAAGATTTTTCTAAAGTGTTAGAATTTCATCTCTAGAAAATATGCCTAAGTCTAATGGTGGAGATGAAATTTTTAGAGGCATGGATAAAATTGGCAGGAACGAGTCAAAATACTCCAGCTTAACAGGGTCAATGAGAAATTTCAAGTCAGAGCAAGGAAATGCGCCTGGAGTTGAAGAAATGGATTAAATTTGAAAAAAAATTATTTTCTAAGGTTCAAAATTCAAAAAAATTAAATGAACCCGTTCGTTGTATACCCATGAATCTGACGCATTCTAAAGAAAATTTTCTTCTGGGTATTGAGGATCCTCGACAGGGAGTTGATTTTAAAGCCTTTCACACTTCGCCGAAGCTTTCAAGATAAAGATTTTGATGGGCACCAAATTGACGAGTTTTCCTAAGGGAAAATTAGAAAATTTTCTAAGGCAAAGTGAAGAAAAATGTGTTTTCAAGGTAAAATACTCCAGACGATGAATTTGAAAGGAACTGCCTAGGTAAATTTGCTCAAGTTCTTCATGAAGATAATTTTCCTGAGCCAGAGATGAATGAGATCAAAATTGCGAACACCTCAGCTGGAAAAGTAAAGGGAATATAGTTGAAGTCAAGATGTTGGAAAATCATGAAGAAAGCAAAGTTGGCTAAGGAAAAACGATGAACCCTTGGAGATCAAAACATGAAAATCTTGGTAAGTAAAGTGAATTTATATTATGAAGTGTTCTAATACCCTTCTCCTTGCTTGTTTTGCAGGAGGAACGTCGAGACCAGGCGGTGATGACTTAAGTGATGAAGAAAATAATCCAAGATGGCATTTCAACCTCAAAGGAAGAAAAGTTGCGAAAAATGGCTAAGTGTTGAGATTTAATATAACTCAAGTGACAAAGAAGAAGTTGAAGAACAACGTCAAGAAAGAAGATCAAGAATAGTGTGAACGCGTCTACAAACGGGAATCTTCTAGAAGATGGTGGCCATTAATTGCTCATTTATTGCCCCACTCTCCATTATGGCAGTTTTTAGGGCGAATCTTGTTTAGGGCTGAGGTGGCACAATCTGGGCCATCCAGCCAATTGTAATCTGAGCCGTCCGTTGGACTTGGCCAGCTATAAAAGGGGGAGTCCCCCTCATTTGTACTTTAGTAGAAGCAGAGCTTAGAGATCAGAGTAGAGAATAGAGCAGAGACACTTTAGTTGTAACATCTTAGCATAGCGTAGTTTGAAGGAAGAAGGAAAGTTTTCCTTTGAAAACTTTGTAAGAGATTGTTGCGAAAAACTATTGTAATAAAAGATCTTTCATTGAATGGTGAATTCATCTTTGTTATAAGTAGCTAGCGAGGTTTCTTCATCCCTTCGACTTCAAGTAGCGTAAAGTAGAGTAGTTTTCATTTTCATGCAAGTAGATGTTAGTTGTGGACTTGTGGAGTTAATCGAGGCAACTTCATTTTTATCCATACCACTAGCAGCTTGTTGACGGCAAGTTTGCCTTGTGTGGTCGACTGGAAAACTTTATAAACTTAACTTCGATTGTGATTCATGTATGTGTATGCGTCGTTCTGATGGTACTTATATGTTGAATTATAATTTGAAAACCTCTTGTCACTCCCTTGAAGATTGCACCGACTTTGTGTAAGTTGTCCAACGTGAGGCGAAGCAGAGTCTGGTCGAAGTCTGTCAAGATTGATCCCACGTCCCGTCCTTAGATAGAACATAAACTTCTTAGGCCCTACACTCTTTTAAATTAAGTTCATTCCTGGTTAGAATTAGGAAACTTGTGCTCACTTGCCAAATCATTCGAACCACGTGAAAGCCCTTAATCTACTGTCTGTTGTCAGCTATTGAACAATTGTGTAAGTCCCCTTGAAATACCAGCAAAACACATCGAGCCAACTGAGGGTATTCTATTGCATGAAGGAACCTTGGAGTTAAATGTATGATCTATCTCGCAATCTTAGCATGCAGGAAACTTTGTTCAAGAGAGAATAGAGTAGCCGTTAACTTTATTCTGTGTTGGTGTAGTCGCAAAAACCACGTCAACAATTCCCTTCTTTCCAGAAGGTTCTAGTTTGAATCTCTTCTCTTTGGGCACATGAATATAGACAGGACAGACAAAAATCCTAAAATAACTAATGTCAGGTTTTAAACCGGTAAAGGCTTCTTCAGGAGTTTTGTTATCGAGATGTGAATGAGGACATCTATTCTGAATATAGACAGCAGTCCTAGAGGCTTCTGCCCAGAAAGAGGTTTCAACATTTTGGTCCAGCAACATTGCCTTAGCAGCTTCTACAATGGTTCTATTTTTTCTTTCAGCAACTCCATTTTGTTGAGGGTTGTAGGCAACTGTGAACTCCCTCTTAATTCCAGCACTCATGCAAAATTCTTTAAAAATTTCAGAGGTGTATTCTTTCCCATTGTCTATCCTTAAGGTTTTTATTTTCTTTCCAGAGAAATTTTCAGAGAGGGCTTTAAACTCTTTGAACCTTTTGAGGATTTCTAATGACTCTTTACACTTAAGGAAATAGATCCAGGTTTTCCTAGAGAAGTCATCTACAAATATGACATAGTAAAGAAATCCTGCTTTAGAGGGTACAGACATGGGTCCACATAAGTCTGAGTGAACCAATTCTAACACATTTAGGGTTTTGCTCAAACTACTAGGAAAGGACCCTTTTGAATTCTTTCCTAAGGCACAACCTTTGCAAGTTCCTTCATGAGATGATTTTAACTTAGGTAAGCCTATCACAAGTTTTTCTACAGAAGGTAGGGCACGGAAGAAGGTGTCCTAATCTTCTATGCCAGATCTCATTTGAATCAAAGGTGTCAAGGGTAAGGGCTTGTTTGACTTCAGTGCATAGTTTGTAAAGGTACCCTTGTCTCACACCTATGATTTGGGCTTTCTTGATTGATGAGTTCTTAGGCCATGCTAGAACTTTCCCATCCATAAAGGTAACTCTATAACCATTGTCTTCAAGTGCAGAGATGGATATGAGATTCCTCTTTATACCAGGTACAAATAAGACTCCAGTGAGTTGAAGGGAGAGACCAGATTTCAATGTGATGGAACAAGTTCCAACCCCTTTTACTTGATGTGTAGAGTCATCCCCAATTGTTACATCTTCATCAGACTCTTCAGCCATAGTGTCTAAGTGTTCTCTAAACCCTGTGATGTGCCTCGAAGAACCACTATCAATTACCCAGTTGTTGAAATTGTTAGATACTTGACTAGATAAGGCTGAATAGAACACAAAGTTCTCAGATTCATGATCTGAATTTGTCTTTCCTACTTTGGCAAAAGATGCTTGTTGCTTTGATCTGTCAGGGCATTTCATTGCATAGTGGCCATATTGATCACACCTAAAGCATTGCACTTGAGAGATGTCTTTCTTCTTAGAAGATCCCTTTCCATTGGAATTTCTCTTTCTTTTAAAAGATCCTTTCTTGTAGGAGTTTTTCTTATTCCTTTTATTAGACGATGTGTTGAGTACATGAATGTCTTCATCTATGTTTTTCTGTTTGTTTTCTTTTGAGGAGAGTCTTGTTTCTTCTTGAAGGCAGTCAGTTCTTAGCCTGTCAAACTTAGGGAGTTTGGATCTTGCACTTATTCCTTGAACAAATGACTCCCATGAGTTTGGTAGGCCTCCTAGTGCAATTAGAGTTAATTCTTTGCTATCAATCTGATATCCAATTGTGGATAATTGATCTCTCAGTTCAATAATCCTCATGAAGTATGCATTAATGGACTCTCCTTTGTTTATTTGAGCATTGTCGATTTGCCTTTTTAAAGCAAGAGTCCTGCAGGTGTTGTTGATCTCATAAGTTTTCTCAAGAGATTTGAACATATGGTATGCAGTCTCATGTTTTGCTAGGATGGGCACTATATGATCCCTAACTGCATCTACTAGGATTTTCATGGCCTTTTCATTGTTTTCTATCCATTGAGATTTCTCAGATTCAGAGTCTAATTCCTTCATATTTTCTCTCACAAGTAAGTCTAGCTTATTCTCTCTATTATTCTCTCTAAGGATCATCATGATTCTAAATTTCCATGATGTGAAGTTGTCTGCTCCAGCAAGGCGATCTTCAAATCTGATCACACTTGACATTATGAAGAATGTGATGTGAATTCGAATTTTAGAAAAATACGAATCTTTTAGAGCAAACTGATTTTAGATTTGTTTTGGATTCACACAACCTTGCTCTGATACCATGTAAATGTAAACAAATCTGTATCAGAATGGGATCCTAAAACTAAGAATAAACTAAGGTTTGAGATTCTGAGTGATAATTTCTAAGTCAAATACGATTTTCTGAATTCTTCTCTTAATGCAGAATGTACTGAATGCAAAACATTAATAATTTCGATGGTATTACTTATTTCTGGAAATATAAGCACGAAGAGCATTAGATCTTATATAAGCGATGATGATGCTTTATAGCAATCATCGCTTATATCTAACCTAAGCTACAATTCATCAACAGGCTCAATGTGTTTTTGCTGGTATTTCAAGGGGACTTACACAATTGTTATGCAGCTGATAGCAAACAACGGATTAAAGGGGTTTTACGTGGTTCGAATGATTTGGCGGGTAAGTGCAAGTTTCCTAACACTAATCAGAAATGAACTGAATTTAAATCAGTGCAGGGATAAGAAGGTTTAAATCTACTCTAAGGCGTGGGACATGGCAATCAATTCTCACAAACTTCAACCGAGCTTTGTTTTGCCTCGCTTCGGACAGCTTCCACAAAACCGGTGCAATCTTCAGAGGAGTAATCAAAGGTATTCAAATCATGATTTAGCTTGAAGACACCATCACAACGACGCATGCCAGCATATAAACCACAATTGAAGTTAAGCTCACAATGTTCCAGTTGACCACGCAAGGCGAACCCACTGTCAGCGAGCCCGCCAGTGGTATGGATAAGCGAAGTTTTGTTCAAATTAAGCACCACATTCCACAATTACCAACTACTTGCATGAAATGAAATCTACTTTTCTTTAAGCTACTGCAAGATTCTACATGAATTGGAAGGATGAAGAAGCCTCGCTAGCTATTCATAACAAACAAGAGATCACCATCAATGAAAACTCTTTTATTATGAAAGTGTTCACAACAACTTCTTACAAAGTATTCAAATGGAAGACTTTCCTTCCTTTCAATCTAAGCTAAACTATCAAACTATGCTACCTTCTATTCTATCAATCTCTCTCTATTCCTTCTCTGCTATTCTAATTACTAATCTAATGATACAAATGAGGGGGGAATGCCCCTTTCATAGCTGGCCAAGTCCAGCGGATGGCTCAAATTACAATCAGATGGATGGCCCAAATTGTGCCACCTCAGCCCTAACCCTAAAAACTGCCACCATGAAGAGTGGGGTAATAAATGAGCAATTAATGTCCACCATCTTCTAGAATGCCTTGTCCATAGACACGTTCGCGTTGTTCTTGTTCCTCTTGTTGACTACAAATTCGATGAGTCTGATCGTCACTTCTTCAATTCCTTGAATGGATATGGTGGGCACGTCCTTGATCTAACTTCAAGCCTGCAACCTCTTTCCTCTGCTCGACGATGATTTTCCTCCTTGATGTTGTTCTTCAACTTTGAAGTACCTGATGGTGACCATTAACGCTTGGGTTTCCATCTTTCCCTCCATCCTGAGCTTTGAAAACATTTCTTCATTGCCACTTGAGTTGGGCACATACTAGGTCTCAACACTTAGCCATTTCTTCCAAGTATTCGTTTCATCTCCCCAAGTCATCATGCTTTGGCCTCGATGTTCACCCTGCAAAACAAGCAAGGAGAAGAGCATCAGAACACTTCATAATATAAAATCACCTTACTTACTTGATTTTCATACTTTAACTCCAAGGTCTGAGTGATCTCCGGATTTGATAGGATTCATCGTTTTTCCTCTAGCCAACTTTGCTTTCTTCATGATTTTTCAACATCTGTAGGCTGGGGCATATAACACCTGTGCATCATATTTCAATGCCTTAGACAAATTTCATCATCCTCAAGGGCGTATTTAAGAGATGCATTTTAAAATCATCTTTTGAAAGTGTAAACTTCAACTGTATCTTCTTCAAGAAATTTATTTCACCAGCTGAGGTGTTGACAACTTTGATTTTATTCATTTCTGGCTCAAGAAGACTATCCTCATGAAGAATTTGAGCAAATTCACCTAGGCAATCAACTTCGAATTCATCAGCCAAGGCATTTTATTTCAACATCTTTTTCCTTTCTTGCCTTAAAAAAATTTTCAATTTTTTCCTTAGAAAATTCATCAATCTGGTGCCCATCAAAATCTCCACCTTAGAATCCTTGGCAAGTTGTGGAAGACTTTGAAATCAATTCCTTGTCGTAGATGTTCGATACCCAGAAGAAAATTCCCTTCAAAAAGCGTCAAATCCATGGGTCTACAAACGAAGGGATACATTTAATTTTTTTTTTGAATTTTAACCTTAGAAAAATATTTGTCAATCAAATTTATTCTTATTCTTCACATCCGGGTGAATTTTCTTTGCTCTGCCTTGAAAATCTTCTTCAATCTCATGAAGCCGGCACATTTTGACCCCTCCACGGCCAATTCATTCTTTCCTCTGAAAATTCCATCTCCTCCATCAGACTTAGGTGTATTTCCTCTAAGGAAGGTGGAATTAAATATTAACACTTAGAAAAATATTCTACCATTTCTAGCATGGACGCATATAGGTATCAAGGAGGAATTAACTTCAACGCCTAGCATAAGTCATAACTCAACCTTGCACTTAGGCGCATATAGCATGTTGAGAGGGAATTTTCACTTAGCACGTCTTAACTCCATCAAACTTGGGCGCATTCTACATGAGGTGAAGAAACTTTGACTTCAACGCCCTTAGACTTGTCTTGGCCCCATTTCCAACATGGGCGCATTTTGAGAGTGGTGAAGAATTTAACACTTGAAATATTTCCTTTCATATGCACAATGCCTTAGATTCTCTTCACCTTGCATGGGCGCATTCAAAGGGTAGAGGAGAAAGTCAACACTTTGTCTTGACCCCACTTTACTTGGGCGCATTTAGCATGCTGAGGAGGACTTAACTTCATACTTAGAAACTTTCTTACTTTCTCTCTCTCCTTGGGCGCATTTCAGGGGTGGTGAAGGATATTTTCAACACTTGGAATCTTTTTCATCACCTTGACTTGAAGTGGGCGCAATTTTAGGGTGGAGGAGGACTTAAGTCTAGACTTAGGCGTTTTTTTCTCATCTCCTTGTGAAGTGAGCGCATTTAGGGGCATGAGGAGGATTTATCCAACACTTAGACAATTGTTTTAAAAGCTAACACCTCCAACCTGTTTGGGCGCATTTAGGGGTATTTGCAGGAACTTTTCATACTTAGAAAATTTTCTCCAGCTTCATCTCCAACTTGGGCGCATTTAGGGGTGTCTGCAAGATGTAACACTTAGATTTTTTTTATCACCTGCTTGAGCTGAGGGCGCATTTGAGGGGTCCTGCTGGACTTAAATCCAAACTTAGAATTTTTTCTCAGCTTGTTTCTCCTTGAGGGCGCATTTTGAGGGTGGAGGTGGACTTAACTCCAACACTTAGAATTTTTTTCATCAAGCCAACACCTAGCACCTTGGAGATGGGTGCATTTCATGACCCTAGCAGGAAGTTCTAACACTTAAACAATTTTTTCATCCTCTTGACAACTTGGAGATGGGCCCATTTTGGGGGTAGAGGTGGATTTATCAATGACTTGAAATTTTTATCACCTCTACCAGCTTGAGGGCACATTTTGGGGGTCCTGTTGGACTTAACTTTGCCTTAGATATTTTTCAACCTTCTGCCAGCTCAAGACAAGGCGCATTTGGGGGTCCTGCTGGACTTAACTCCAGACTTAGACAATTTTCTCATCTTCACCAGCCATGGGCGCATTTTGGGGGTCAAGTAGGATGTTCTTCAGACTTAGGCGTTTTTCATTCCTTCTGCCAGCCCATGCCTTACTATATATAGTAAGTTCCAGGTTTTCCCTCTTCTGAAGCTTGGATTGATTTGGGATTCGTGCCACAGGATCTTCATGACCTAGGTGATCTGTTCACACTGCCATCCCGAGCTTACTTATTATTTATAGCATGTTTCTAAAGGTGGTTTACTATTTATAGCAACTACTTGATTTCAAGACCTCCACAACTCTGTTCGACTTGAAAAATTTGAATGACGTGACCCTCATTGGTAGACCTACCTGTTCACACTGGCGCCTGCTGCTAATTTACTATTTATAGCCTGTTTCTGGAACACCTTACTATAAATAGTAAGTGCTCCAATTGCCTTCAAATTTTACCAATGGATAGCTTGAAAGATACTGATCGCAATGGGATACACCGGTTTTCGAAAATTCTAGCATTTTACCCCTCATTTTGGGTCCCGAAGCTAGAAACCCTAATTTGACTTGCATGTTGATCAAACGACCTTCGTTTGACTCCGTTTATGTTGCACTTCACCCTGTTCATGATCATGTGTTGGGCAGCTGCCGGAATGGACTTGCTAAAAATAGTAAGTCTCTGAAAAGTGATCATCTCCGTTTGCATGTCACATCACTGCGTAGCTCTTGAAAAACCCATAAAGAATAACCTGACATGCACTAAAAAGCCCTGCATGCAAACCCTAAAAATAGCCTCTGAAGACGGCTCCTGAAAAAGTCCTAATCCTGGTTTGCATGTTATACCATTGCGAAGCTTTCGAAAAACCCACAAGGAATGTTTAGACATGCGAAGAAAATTTCAACATGCAAACCCTAAAAATAGCCTCTAAAGGCTGAATGTTGAAAGTCATTGTCTCATTTTGCATGTTATATCACTGCATAGGTCTCAGAAAACCCAGAAAGAATCTCCAAACATGCACTGAAAAACCTTGCATATAAACCCTAAAAATGGCTCTTGAAGGTGAACTTGCTAAAAATAGAAAGTTGTCTATTTCAGCTCAAAATTTGCAGATAAATAGCTTGACATGTTCTGGATGCAGTGTGATTGAGAGAACTTCAGTAGTGCTAAGAAAATGCCCAGAATTGAACACTTACTAAAAATAGTAAGTTGTCGGAATTTGATGAAATCTAGCTGGGACCCTGTTGGAAGCTTGCTGACTGTAACGTGAAGCTCAGATTCCAATTTACTTACTCCATTTGACTTTAAACTGACCGGAAGAAAGCAAATCCTAATTCTCAGACTTAGCCAAAATCTCACGTTCAAGCTCAATGGTGGGCACATCCCCGGAAAGACAAGCAGAAGAAAGAGACAGAAAGAGAGAGAGAGACAAAACCAAAGCCAAAAGACTAGAATGGAGCAAAAATTAGGGGGTCCCCATTTAGAATGGGGTGATGTGTTGTAATGTCCCCTTCTCAAACCTGATTGTTCCAGTGACCGTTGGCCTTTTTGTTGGGAACCCGAAGGCTAGTCGGAAGGTTAAATTAGGGTTTCCTAATTTTGACGAGGTCATTGCTCAGAGATGGTGGATTCAATGGCAGATTCCTTCTGGGTTTTCAGAGGGCTTCGCAGTGGTATGTTCATCTCGGCATTCAGAGCACTTTTTGGAATTTACTATTTTTAGTAAATTCTATTTTTGGTAGCTTTCCAGATTAGTTCAGTTTGGTTGACTTCCAGCTTCAGATTGATCAGTTGACTTCATCAGTATTGGCTTCAGGGCACTTTCGGAGAAATAAGTTAAGTCATTTAAATTAAAAAGTCACGTTTTAATTATTATATTTTAACGTTGACCCTTGGCTTAGAGTTAATGACTTAAGGTTGTTTTAAAAAGGTGGTCATTTGAGGGTGGCGCCTCATTAATGAATATTTTAATAATTTCTAAAGTCTGAGCAAGCTAATGTTGGGCGCATTAATTAAAGTATGATATTTATTCAAAAATATCAAATCAAAAGCTTGAAGGCAAAAGTACACCCATCATTGAGGAGAGTGGGTTTTGACCTAAAAACAGATTTTAGGGTTTTGCGAAGTCAACGGAAGAAATTATAAAGAGGAGTCTTAGTGCATCATTTCTTCATCTTTGGACGACTATACTGTTATGCTGCCGGATTGGCTCTGGGATTGCTTCGAGGAATGAAGGCCTCCTAGCTTGGGCATCACTTCGTGTTTGGAAGACAACATCTAGTGGTGAATCATTGTACTGTGAGTTGCATTTAGTGTGTTTTGTTCTCAGCTCATTGCATAGTTAGATTCGAAGTTAGCATTTAATTGTTTCAGCATTTTAGCATCATTTAATACAGCAGATTGCATGTTTCACTCATATCTTGAAAAATACAAAAAGTCTTTCTGGGTATCGTCTCATTCTCTTTGTTTGTCAAGAGCAATCATATTCTCTAGTTTTTAGATTTTATAGTGCTTGCATTATTTTTAAAAGTGAAATCGCCTTTACCAGCAAGGCCGTACCTTTTCAGTCTTCTTGGGATTCGTGCATTAAGCATTCGTTGCATATTGAGTCCGGGTTAAGTTGTTGGATTGGGCGCCATCATCATATTAGTCTTATGCATATTAGTTTGGGCAATTTGAGTGAGTTGTGAGGGAGCTATGAGCATTTGGATCAATTCATAGGCTGCTGTTTTTAACTCCAAAATACAGATTTGTGGAAAACAGAAAAACAGAATGTTAATTACAAAATTTGTAATGATTTGATATGGCTTCTTGAACTCAGCCAAGAGAGATTTTATTGTATTGTAATGATTCATATTTCCAGCTCTAACATCTTGACAGGCGTATGATATTAAATTGTAAACTGTCCAGTAGTACTGGCAGTCATTCTTCAGCTTGTTGATTTGAATTTGTATTGCTCAATTTCATTTGAAGTTTGTAATAGATAGATCTCCGCCCTATGGTCGCTACTTACCCACACTGGGTCAGCAAGCACATTCTGGGTGTTGAGTGTTTCAACTCTCAGTAGTTTCTTTCAAGCATTGCTTTTAGTTTTCGCTCCGTCATATGGTCGCCCCTCACTCCGCATTGGATTGGGTAGCACATACTTGACGTTGAGTTCCTTTCTGCATCTAGAATAGAAGATCCTCTGACCAATGCTCGCCATCATCGGCGCCATTCTGGTTAGAGTTGCTTTCTTGCACGTTTTGGTTTTCTCCGCTAAC
>VDFB02070785.1:0-24869 GCA_007258455.2 Sequoia sempervirens | reverse complement strand
TTAATCTACATTTCTACAAATTTCATAGAAATAGAGTGAATGCAAGGGTGATTGATGCTTAAGGAAGTTTTCAGGGTTTAATTTTTTGAATGATTTTATAGTTGTTTTTCGACATAAAATGAATTTGAGTTTTAATTCTTGGTTGATTCTCCAGGTTATATGAATTGCAAAATTTAGCTTGCAAAGGGATCAATAGGAGGCAAGTATTTTTTATTTTGTTTAAAATGATTTTATTTTTTAATTTTTAAATTTTAATTGATAAGTTTTTTATTTATCTATAATTTAAAAATAGTTACTTTTCTTACAATTTCTTTGTCCTAAATTCATGAAACTCTAGCTATTTCATTAATTTTGCTTCAATTTTTTTTTCTTATTTTTTAAAACCTAAGTTGATATGATTTTTGTTTATATAATTTTAAACTCTTAATCACTATTAGTATTTCCTATTCTAGTCTGGATGATTTTTTTTTTAGTTATTCAAAAATACTTTATAGGTTTCTCCCATCATTATGCTGAGAAGAAAGAAAGAAGATACAGGTGAATTAGATGAGAAAAAACCTATGTTTGTGAAAGTAACTAAACATAAACATACTGAAGCATATGCAAATAAATTAAAGCAAGGGGGTGAACTAAAAATGGTTGAAACCCTGATCCACAATGTTAAAATATAGTAGACTAAAAATGGTCAAAGATTGTTCACAAGCTCATTGAAACTTTGACCATCCTCAGCAAATTTACCTATTTATTTTAGATAGGGATTTTTATTGAAATTAAAAATATTGTTTTCTACAGGAAATCGGTGAAATATATGAAGCTAAAGAAAATTTGGAACTGGCTTTGGAATATATCGAGTGAGGTGCAGAGCTCTATCGAGTTGAAGAAGTTACTAGTACAGCTAACCAGTGCCAACTTAAAGTTGCACAGTTTGCAGCCTAGCTTGAGCAGTAAGTTAATATGAAGTAAAATATTTGTAAAAGTTTTTTGGGATCACATATTTTCACTTTTGGGCTATCAAATGACCATAATGTAGTGGCTACATATAATTGGATTTTTTTGGGGGGTTTGATTTGCAGATTTATTATTTTTAGTTCATGTGTAGAGACTTGTGGATTTGTGGTTCTTTAAACAAATGATGCAAATAGATTGTTAAATCTAATATTGTTTGCTTGCAGGAAATGTTTTCTTTCACCCTATTGATTATCTTAAAGGAAGAATTCAGCTCCCTCTAGAATTGTATCAAAATCTTGAAAGATTGTGCTATGCTCAAGATGATTTGTAAATCTTATCGTTCATCAATAACAAAGTACAAGATTAGTGGATTATTACAATGAAAGGTTATCTTCCTTTGAGAGGACCAAACACAGGCACACAAGAAGAAGAAAGTTTCCACTCTAAAGCAGAATTGTCCAGAGAATTGAGTCAACTCATTGTCAAACTACCTTGCCATGCTCGAAAGAGTTATGCTAGTAGTTGGGTATATTATATTGGCTTTTAGGGATATGATTGGTCATAACATTTGTTCAACTTGCTCCATGTTATGATGTATGTGTTGCTCATGATTGTACGAACAATCTTATAAACTATAAATAAAAAAATACTTATTGGCATTAACTTTTTGAATTCATATTATGGCGCATTATTTTCTTTGTTTTTTTATGAACTTTATGCTGTGTATTTGACAACTATTCATTGCTCCTAGCTTCAAAATCATTGATAATTTATGTCATAATTTTCCCATCACATTTGGAAAAATAAAAATAAAAATTCCAACAAATAGGAGGACGATGAGAATTTGAAAACATTGAATGTTGAAAACCACACTAAAAAATATTTAAACTAAATTGTTTATTTTTTTAATACATTTTTACATATTGTCTCTAGAGAGACAATGCCTTTAATTCCAACTATTGTCTCTAAAGAGTCTCTAAAGAGACAAAACTAATGTCTCTAAAGAGACAAAAATACTTCTATTTTATATTGTCTTTACAGAGACAATTTTTTAAGACAATAATTTGAGACACTCGCTTAAAGACAATATTTAAGACAATACACAACTTTTTTTTTGTCTTAAGTTAAGACAATTTATTCAAAAATTGTCTCTTAAAGTCCCCCCTATGTAATAGTGCCATTTTTTAGTATATTTGAGGGTTCACTTTCACTTATTTTTTATCCATTATGATGATTATATAAGGATGGTGCACAAGCACCCATGCCTTAGGAACCTTCCCCAAATCACCCCCTAAAATTTGGGAGCTTTTCCATAAAAGGCCACTAGCATTTTTCTATAGAGCAATAGTAGTGCACACCAAGCATAGTCACATCATCTCCATATTGAACATAAGTTTCCCTAATCCTTAATATATTTTTATTAGGAATGAACCTTAAACATATTATAGAGTCATGCAAAATCCCATTTCTCCCTCCAATCCATAATTATGCCATATCATCTCAAAATAGAAAACTTAGCATCATTCCCTCCTCCAACATATAGGCCAACCATAAGGAATTCTTTATAGAGAAAGGTAAAAAAACTAAGAGTTAAATATTTAATATTGTGGAGCCTCTCCCTTTCTATTATCCATAATGTTTCCTTTATTTCCCTTCATATTTTGTTGTTGTCATACAATAAAGTCATATGTGATGGTTACTATGATTTTTTTTTTTTTTTAATATTTATGTTCCACTATCCACGATTCATTGTTATATTTTGCATTGAAGAAAGCTCCCTTTTTCTTTCAATTGAGGTTTGCTACCTCACTATGCTTGTACCATTGTCTTTCGTTTTGACAATGTTTAACCAATGTTTGTTCATGTCTCACTAAAAAGGTATGCTCCAAGCCATTTCAATTCAAATAATAAAATTGAATAAACTGAGATCATGCATATATTGAATAAAAACAAACTGTTCATGCACATTAAAGACAATTGCATTACAAAGTGTCATCAATTGTATTACAAACTATTCATAAAAACCAAGCATTGAATTGCAAACTTCGAAGCTGCATATTAAAGAAAAGCAAGTTGTATATTTATATATATGTATACACACACAAACATATATATATATATATATATATATATATACAAGTGCATGGTTGAATACCCTCTAATTGTGACCTAGTGAAACCCATTCCATGTTTAACCATTGCATGGCAAAAAACCCTATAATAACACGATATAATATGGTTGTTGTTTTAGGGAAGTGTTGCTTGCAAGAATTGGAGACAAGTGTGGACAAAGAGGGGTTTGATGTAGCAAACCGCATAAAATGTTGTTGGAGTAAACTAATGCCTGACCTCCATGGTGAAACATACAATTCTATTCATGTTTTTTGTTTGGGTTCGACTCATTCAATCTGGTGTATTGCACAAGAGGAAATGTGTTGGTGAGCAAACAATAGATGTATATTACCATGTCAAATATAAAAAACAAATTTCGTAGTAACATAATTACCATGTCAACAACAAAATATGGCTTCATCTTCAAAAATAGCATAATATGACTTCATCTTCAAAAATAGCATTTCCAAATTCCAGACAAGAAAAACAAATCTCTTCACTATGATCCTTGTACAACTAGTGACAATGCCTTTGTTCTTCATTAAACACAATACTTGGGTTTGCACCTTAATTTTAGTACAAACTACTCTAAACCATATTTCCGTCCAATTCTAAAATTGGCACAATATCAACATGTGACAAACCTACACCTTGGTCACGTCAATCTAGCCTTAATGGATACCATGATAAAAACGACTACAACCAATATTTGTTCAGATAATCGATGACTTTCAGATAATAAAGAACGGGTAAAATGTTGACCAAGCCAAATTGTACAACTTGGAAGAAGTTTCTACGTGGTTTGGCATGTTTCGCTTAGAGACAATGGAAACCATTGCTTCTCCAGAAGGGACGATGGATCCAGTGTAGTTGCACACATAGCTGTATTCGCCCTCGTGCACTGAATTTGTGTGCTGGTCTGTACTCCACGTGACGAATCAAGCATTCTCTACATTTCTACACAAAAACTATTTTCTGTGCAACTTTGCACACCTTCGCACGTCATTGCTTGCTCGCATTCCTCGGTCTAACACATAGGCACATGAATTTTTCATGCATACATGTCTGACACTTTGGTTCCATACAAATACGAGCCCTTTCATACTTCCATCCACGAAAGGGCCGGGCTTAACCGGCACACTCTAAGCGTTGACTGCTTAGGTGGCCGGGCCCACAGCCCCCTTAAGTCGGACCTTTCCGTTTTCACATTTGCCATTTCGTTCCGTCGCCGTTTGTATTTGCCGTTTCCACCGTAGGGTTTAACTGCTCCCGTTTCCCGCCTCAACGGTTTTAAACTGCACCCGATTACCGCCTCAAAATCCCGCGTACTATTTTGTCGTCTGACGTATTGAAATTGATAAAGATTTTAATTTTTCTTTAATGTGTTTTTATATTTTTATTATATTTAATTGTTATTTCTTGAATATTTAATATATTTGTTTGAATTTGTCATAAGAATTGTAAATAAATTAAAATTAAAGATTATTTACAATTAAATAAAAATAAAAGTGAAAGATTATATTTGATTGTTATAAATTCAATATTTAATATTTTGATTAAATTGTTTTTATAATTTTTTAATAAATTAAAAATAATAATTGATTATTAAACAAAATAATAAAATAAAACTTAAAAGTTATGCTTAAATGATTTTTAATTGAAACAAAATTATATTTATAAAAATATTGTATGTAGATATTGAAGAATATATTTTTATTAATTTTTAGATTTGTATTAAATTGTTTATTATTAATTTGAATAATAGAAATAATGAGGTTATTATTATATTGATTTTCTTTTCTTTTCTTTTTTTCAAAATTTATATTTAAGCAATTCATTGTTATGAAACAAAATTTAATGAGATATCATTTATATTTCAGATTGTAAAGAATAATATTGCATAAATTTTAATAAAAATAAATAAATAAAATATTCTACATTAGTTTAAATTAAAATTTCAATAATATTCATATTTATATTAAGCAATATTTATTTATTTCCTAAAAAAATGTTGTGCATTTTTTCCTAAAATTAAAAAAATATAAGATATTTGTGATTTAAAAACTATATACTTATATAAATAATATGATACTTTTTTAAAAATAGAAATAAATAAATATTTTAAAATTTGTCAATATACACTCCATATTATGGAAATGATACAACATAGAGAAATATTATATAGAAAATCAAATATAATTGTTTATCCACTTGATCATTCATTGAATGAAGACAAAATCCCTAAGAGTTTGTTCAATTAAATCATATTACATTTATCAAACAAATTCATATTATTAACATTGATCACGAATCTTGATCTATTTTTATTTATGAGTTTTGATTTGTTATTTTAATTTATTGATATATCAAAAAGTAAAATAACAATTTTATACAATAAATATATCAAGGTTTATAGATATTTTGTTGTAAAGATAATAATTTTTTTTTTTGGTTTTAATATTAAAATCTATTTTTAGAATCTAGGAATCATAAAAATTAATACATTGTTCATATACCATACATCACAAACTTGATGAGTTGTAGGATCACATATACTACTTACTATTTATAATCTACATATATCATATTTTTATGCACACAGACACCAAAAAACCATTACAAGTCCAACATCAACCATAACACCATACTTACGGGGTCGAGTCAAATCACATAGACCTCATATCTGCCCCACACATAGACTTACAATTTTCATAGCTACTACAACCAAAAAAATTGACACCATCTAGTGATGCTATTGGCACCTCCTCCCTCTTATCTTGCTCCATAATAAGGACCTTATTTTCATCATAGTATTAAAAAAACCATCAAGCCTTCTTTCATAGGAAACAAAACATTTAAAATTTTAGGTATTTCCTTAATAGCCCTCTATAAGAACAATTCATATTTCTTGATAGTGCACAAATGACACAAAAATAAATCAAAGTCAGCCACTTCTTAGTGAAGAAAATCAATAATTTCATCTTGAATTTAAAAAATACTACAAAAATCAATAGAATTTATGCACAAGCTAAAGATTGAGTTGCACCAAACATTTTCCACCAGCCTGAGAATAAATAGGATCCATAAAAGATTTTCCCTCATACCAGTTGTTCTCTCATCTAGCCGCACCTCCTTAGCCTTAGAGGAGTTCATCTTTCTACAACCTTTCCTTACCTTGGTTGCGCCATTCATAGTACTGGATATAGCCCTCTCCATGATGCCTGGAGTAATAGACGTAAGTTTATTAAAAGCCTTGTCCAATTTGTCCACTTTATCCTACAACTCCTAGAATTGAGTGAGATAGAAATAAAAGGGCCTATCTTTATCTTGCACATCCTCTTCCATTTCCTCCATGGCCTTCTCTTCCATATCTTTCGTAACTTTCATAACCACATCCTCAATTTCTTTTTCAATTATCTTAACCCCTTCATCTTCATCGTCCTTCACGTCTTTGACCACATGTTGGTCATCACCCTCCATCTCTTCATCCTCCTCATTGCTAGTAGAGTCATCTAAGATGTCTTCACCCAGAACCATTGACAATTCCTTTTTGCTCACATTAATGATGACCAAAGCCTCTTCTTTTGGGTCATCACTAGGTTCTTCAAAGCTAAGTTTTTTACCCTTGGCTAATTGGTCCACGAGCCTTATTGACCTTCTTTCACCCTTACCACTGCTAGATTTGTCTATTTTTCCTTGTTCATCCTCATCTCTAATCTCAATATTTTTTTTTTATCATTTTTGGGTTTAACACTATCAAAACCCTTTCTCTTAGCTCTTGAGGGGTTACCCGAAGGGTTAGAGCTACTCTTCTTACCTTTCACATTCTAAACAACAAGGTCCCCTTTGATAAGGAGACCTTTAATAGAGGATTGTTTCATAATAGAGGGGACAACAGGGGGCTTTTTGGGAGGAGGTCTTATAGAGGTGCCCTCACCAAGAATATTCACCTAAGGACAGGGGAGGGGTTCCTGTTGATTCTCAAGGGTGACATTAACATTGGGGCTATTACCAGTAGAAGGGCCTGACATGGGGGTGATGGTCGAGGTGTAATTATAGAGGCACTGAATCAATCCCTAGTGAAGGGGAGGTGAAACTTGCTTAGGCTTGCATTGTTTGAGAGAAAATAATTGAAAGAAAGGTATATTAATCTTTTCATTTCTATGAATATGGCAAAGAAGGGAAAGTGGTACTCGTGAATTGTTGTGTACCTGCCCTCCAGGGTAAAATATTTCATGATATGCACATAGGTAACCCCATAAGGGGTTGAGATCCATTCCCCATCGTAACCATTCTGGAACCTCTTGAGCTTCTCATCCCCTTCAAGAAAACTGTCAATAAACATCTAGTAATCAAATATGGCCACTATTGAACAAAAGAACAAACAAATCTAATTCTATACTATTGAATAAGCTATATGACCACTATATTATTTTTAATCAAATATTGATCCATGGTCAAAAGAGGTGTTAAATACTGTGATTTCAAATGGAGGCATTTGGGGAAAATGGAGGGAGATGCTTAAGAAATGCTAGGTGAGGAATGAACATGGTGTTGCAATGGAGGTATGAAAATCTGAAATATGTTGTCAAGGTGAACTCTAACATACAAAACTAGGTTTCCATTATGCATGGCGAAGGCTTGTATCTTTCCAGCATGGCATCCAGTGGATGTGTTCAAACAGGAATCATCAATGATGAGGCACTGGGATGGTGTATCAAAGAATTCCCTAAGCATGATGAGGCACTAAGATGGAGGGTCCTCAATGATGAGGCACTGAGATGGTGCATTAAAGAATGCCCTAAGCATGATAAACACATAGAAATAACTGAGTGACTTATTTTTGAAAAATTTCCACTCACCTTAAGTATGAACAAAAAACAAAAAAATATGGAAGATGACAAAAACCAAGGACAAAGATCGGCAAAATATTATGAACAATGATTTAAAAGTGTGTTTAGAAAGCTAGAAGAAACCTTGACATAAAATAAATGAATTGAGTGTTTTATTTTAGGGTTAAGCTCTCACATTATAGAAGAAGTAGATGAAAATTTTTCCTCTTCATACAAGGATGTAGAATTTATCAGCATAATATAATCCTATTCCAAATTACATGAGATAATGATTTAGTGGGAAATTATGAAATTGATAATTTCAAATTTGAATTGTAAAACATAATGTTGAAGTAAGAAATTATGATGAAAGGTGAGAAAGTTGAGACTTCTCCCCCACCTACAAGAAGTAAATTTTTGTTTTAAAATAATAGTAGGGAAGATCATCTAAGGATTGAATGTTTGATAGTCAAAGGCATGAAGAGGGCTACCACACTAGAAATTGAGAAATCCCCTAGAAAGATAGTAAAAATATATTGTAAAATATAAAGTGGGACAAAAATGACACAAATAGGTGTCCAATGTTACTTCATGAAGAAGATGAATATGAACCAATGGTTTATGGATTTACTAGGGAAGCATTTTTTGATATGGGTGTGGAGAGAGCATAGGGTTTAGCTATATGAGCATTCAATTTTTATTTGGTACATGGCTAGTGGGAACTTCAATTGAGAAAAGTATAAGACCACCTAACAATATACATTATATGGTACTACAATTTCAAGATATAGGACACTCTGGATGAGTTATCGTGATAGCTATTGAGAATGAGGTGGTAGGGGAGGCTACCACAATAATAATAGAGGTACTAGAGAAAGAGGAAGTACCAAAATCCCAACATATTATAACTATGATAAACTAGGACATTATTTTGATTAGTGTAGAAGAAAATAAGAGGAAAATCCACATGTGATTTTTGTGGTGATAAATCACATTATATTTATAGTTCTTCCAAATTTAATAGTTCTATAAGAATGTGTTGGCATCATGATTAAAAGGTGAATGATTGTCTAGTCCAAATTTAACCTATAATGCTAAATTAATGAATAACTAAAGTAGAGGAGAAAATGTTCGACAATGTACGAAATCAAATATAGAAAAAATAAAAGTAGAATAGGAGGATCCTCATTGACAAAATAGAAATTTGAAAACTAAGACAAGGGAAAAAAGGGAAAAAATCAAGAGAAAAGGCCATGTAGAAACTTAAGAAAAGGGAAAAAGAACTTCACTAATTACTAGTGTTGGATTAATAGAAGGATATCCTAGGATAATATTAAGAGAGTGAATATGAAAAATAATATCTAGGTAAAGGGGAACATGATTTGGTGATAAGGAAGTCCAAAGAGATAATTAAGAAAAATAAAAAGGAGAGGATAATAGTAGGGTAGGTTTCATCACAAAATAAGTCTATAAACTAAAAATAATTGAAAAGTTTGGTAGAATAAGAAGAGGTTGGGATTCAAGGTTTTAATAGGATGAAGATAGATAATGTGAAAGATGGAATTGGTATTTTTAATAGCTTCATCCAATTAGAGTTAGCTTGTGAATGAAGGGAGATAGTAAGTTTAGATGATGAAGAGGAGTAAGGCATATTCAAATAGTTTAGTTAATTATTAGGGTTGGATTAAGGGTCCTCGAAGATTATAAGTTATTAGTGCTATTATTTGTAGAATTATTGGTTTCTTGAGAAGATGATAGGTTTAAAGAAATAGATGCATCAAGGTTAAAGAGGAGATAACTTTAAACCGATCTATCAACTATGCATAATCATACAAGGTGGTACAAAGTGTTATAAAAGTTGGATATTTATGCAAGATATTTTGATTGCAAAGCTTTGGGACAATATTCTTAATAATACCCTCTCAAGATTAGAGTCGAGAAGAAGATAAAAGATCTAGATGAAAGAACAAATTAATAATAGAATATAAAATCCATCACCTTCTCATTTGTTCCATGATTGTAATGTGTAACATTGATGAAATTGACATGCAATCCCATGTTGAATTGAATTTATTCCATGAAAAGATAAGTGAGATAGAGGAAGGAATCCATAGAATAGGTAGATAAAGAGTAGAAACATTATAAGGTTTTTTCCTTAATGAATAGAGAAAAATCTTAGCTAAGCATTGATTATCAAACTAATAGTCAATGCATATTGATCTATAAAGGATTGAACTTTATCTTAGGATATCTTATCCAATTATACATGTATGTCTATGTTTAGCATGATGAGATATGGTTCGCGTGCATGATTTATTATAGCAAAACATATTATGTTGTCGAGGAAGTTTAAGGTTCCATCCCCTACTTGGTATAATATGATGAGATAATAGATAGAGTATTGCATGGTAAATGATAAGGTTAGGGGCATAGGTTGGGATGTTGAGGGTAGGAGACACAAAAAATTTCATGTTATGATAAGTTTGTGGCAAGGTTGTGAGGTTAAGGGTAGGATAGGAGAGGGAATGAAAAATTAGTAAGAGGGGATTAGGAAAAATAAGTGAAGGGTGAGGTTTGAGAGGGTGGCTCATGTAGGAGGTAAAGTAGTTGCTTAAAGGGACATGATCATAGTTAAAAAGAGGAATGGAGAGAGAGGGACATAAATAGTAGGAATGTGGGTTGGATGAGGAATAGGTGTGGAAATTTAGGTAAAGGAATATTGAGTGGTAGGAAAAATAAAAAAGTTTGGCTAGAAGAGAGGGATGAAGGTACAAGAATTAGACTATAAAGGGATATGAATATGGATAATATATCCTAGATACCTTGTGATAACTCTAGCCCCTTAAGATGGGCAATGATGATATTTGTTTAGGAGTATGCAAGTGAAGAGATTTAGGATTAGTGACATCATCAAGTAGGCTACTTTGGAGGAGACACAAGCGGTGGTCAATTTTTGTGAGTGACAAACTTAACATCATCTAATAGGGGTTCATTATCAAAGTGGTCATCATTATGAGACATGTAGAATGTGACATCATGTGGGATAGATGACAATGGAGGAAGGGTAATGAAAGAGGGAAGAGGAAGGACAATACATGGATAGGTTTAGATGAGCATTCCTATAAGAGATAATGTACATGAGAAAGGGATGGTCAAAGAAGGATAATAATCTCTATCAAAGAAGAACAAAAATGATTCATTCTTGTATACTATACAAGGTTTGAGTAGAAAAATGTAAAGTGTTTATTTTCAATGAAAATAATAGGCAAAGATAATAGTGTAGTAAATTGGCACTAGTTCCTAATTTTGATAATGTCTATAACTATGATTATGTTTACTCAAAAATAAAGTTTTGTTGAATGATGAAAAAATTAAATGTACAATTAACTAATTGTTGGATATTAGAATGAGATTTTGTTGTTTAGAGAGAAATATTATTTTGAAGATGAAGAAAGGAATAAATAATGAAGGTTAGGATTCATATCAAGTTAAATACAAATATAGATAGCCTACAAAATTTAAATGTAGGAAAGTCTTTTCAGTTTATATCATAAGATTCAACGAGCAACTTATCATAAATGGGTTTAGTTAATAAAAACACAAAAATTCTATACCAACTAAAAATATATATTTTTCTTTCTAGTTAGGTTGTTTAACATGTCTTAGTTATACTAAATTCTTAATCTAAATGGGACTCAATTGGGAAATGATAACAAAATAAGAAATTAGTTGATTCACTAGCAATTACATTTATGAGTAACAAGATTGTTTACAGACATTTAAAAGATAGTAAGAATGAAATATGGAAACTGCATAAGCTAGTTGATGGAAAATAATAGGTCCTTATTGAAAAAACTCAGGTTGCTAATAGGAGGAACAAAGTCCAATTTTGATATAAGGATGTTGACACACTTGTAGAGTGTAACCATGTCTTTATTACATGTCATTTTTCAAAAAAAGATAGAATAGATAACAAAAAACAAAAGAATGCTAAAAGTTTGGAGAAACGTAGAATAGAATAAAGATATAAAATTCATTGTAAATAAGTAAGAAATGTGGTCTCAAAGCAATTCACACCCCTTGTCTATGTTTCCACATTTTGCAAATGTACTTTTTGGTAAAGAAAAATATAGGAGTCCAAAAATTCTATGACTCAAGAGAAATGAGTTAGGGGTCACTAATGTGTTGTGTCAAATGCTAGAAGAAAAAAAACAAAGGAAATAAGATGGAATATTTTTAACGTTTAGATATTGGTTTTATCACATACCTTATGCCTTTCAGGTATGATGGCATGAGTAATCCTACAAGTATGGGTTCCACAAGGAGGAAGGGAGATGAGAAGTTGGGTGAGGGAAATGAGTAGGGAAAATGATAAAAGCCTAAGATTTTGAGACTTAAAGGAAAAAAGAATCCTCAAATTCTAGGAATTAAGGATGGTGAATACTCAATGCTAAAGAAAAGAAATCATGGAAAAATGTAAGTGGAGAATAATTGAGGTTCATGGGTTAGTCTTATAGCTTAAGAAGAACATGATTACATGGAGACCTAAAATCCTAGGGCAAAGACAAACATAAAGTAGGGAGTGTAAGTGTGGTTAAAGCCATGATAATTTACCTAAGTAATGAGAAGTCTAAAAGACTAAAATAGTCAAAGGTCCCCAAAAAAATGGAAATGTTGGGTTTCAAGGAATGGAGGGAAAGTATATTGCTATAAACCTAATAAAGGCTACAAATAGACACAATCACCCCCAACACTTAGAAATTCATATAGTTTGAGATGTTTAGGCATGTGACAAGTATAATGAATGACAAAACACTACAACAAGAACATTTTTTGAATAAGGGGGTCTATTAAACGAATTCTTAGATTGGTTATAGATGTTGGCCAAAACATGGTTCTATTAAGAAAGGAAGCACTCAACTTAGATAAATTTGCACTCAGTAATATAGGCCCCACCATCACCTAGAATGGGGCAAGGCAAAGACATCACATAAAAACTATAAGACAAAAATATAAGTCTTTGATCAAATATTAATGAGGGACTTTACAGGCAACAAAATCAAAATAAAAAATAATTAGAAGAGCAATAGAGTCATTTCACTAAGAATGATATGTAAGGTAAATGCTCAAAAGGACAAACACCAACACAGGAGTTCCTTGATTTTATCTTAAATTAGAAATGGTGTTGCAAGGAATAAATAAGTGGAAACTTTATTAGAGAATGTTCCTTACCCTTCGAGGATAAGCAAACCAACTTAGGAACCCATATATTACAATTTTAAATCTTTTCAAAATAACTTCATACACGAAATTAATCATCATGAATTAACAAGGTCTTTGACTGATCCATGGCAAAATGTGTGTGCAAGTGAGTTCATCTCTTCTTCATGAAATCAGCTAAACTAATCATTAGAAGTAGGAATTGTAACAATCTTGGAGATAAATTTCATTACAGTATGACAATTAACACATACTCGAAGGTTCTTAACAAGTCTAATAATTGTTTTAGCAAACATGTCTAGAAAACCAAAAGAATTTGACAACTTTTCAATATGGTGATAGAAAAATAATTATTTCCCTCCTTTTCAGCACCACTAAGTAAAAATACCCTATTGTCTTCATCTCCCAAGTCAATTTCTCCAACTTTGCATAAATTTACTATATTTGTGAATGTCATAAGTTTTCTACACAAAAAGCACATACCCTTTTGTGGCCTACAATCCAACTACATTTGGGGAACTTTTTAATTCCTCATATTTGATCAATCTCCTTAACATTTGCTCACTTTTTTTAAGATTCAAATTAAAATTTAAAAAAAAAACATTGCTGTAAATACTCCTAGGCCTGCTTTCATATGTGATCTACAGGCAGCAAGAAAACAGATCCACTCATCCACCACATCACATCTGACAAAATTGATCTATCCTTCATGCTTTAATGGATGTCCATACCCTGTTCGAAAGCTCCCATTTTGGCAGAGAGGAAGGATGCTGGCAAAGGTTGCGGAGTCTGGCTTTACACCTGCCAATTGCATTTACTCGAGAGCTTCTGAAGCCTTTTCAACAAATCCCTTTTGCGTATATCCTGCTATCATCGCATTTAATGGGACCACATTTTTTTGAGCCATTCCGTCAAACAGTTCACATGCCTTGTCTGTGCTTCCACATTTTGCATACATGTCTATCAGGGCAGTTGCAGCAACATCTCCTCCTTCCTTTACCCTTTAATGAATGTCCATACCCCGTTCCAAAGCTCCCATTTTAGCACACGCAGGAGGGTGCTGGCAAAGATAGCGAAGTCTGGCATTACACCTGCTGATTACATTTGATTGAAAGTTTTTAAATCCTTTTCAACAAATGCATTTTGTGCATATCCTGCAGGCATAGCGTTCCACGAGACCATATTTCTTCGAGGCATCTTGCCAACAGTTAACGTGCCTGTCTATGCTTCCACATTTTGCATACATGTCTACCAAAGCATTTTCAGATGTAATATCTGAATAATCCCTAGTTCGTTACGTTTTGATAGACATCAATACTCTGCTCCAATGCTCCTATTTTCGCACAGCCACGAGGGAACTGAAAAATGAAAACTGATGGCGCTGGAAACCTGTTTTTGAATGTGGTGAAATGGACTGGGCGGGAATAATTTGGTGAATTGGAAACGGCCTGCTAACGGTGAACAGAAATACCTTTCTAAAGGTGAACGGAACGGCAAACAGCAGGCGGGACGGGTTAGTTGGGCCCACAACAGCCACCTAAGCGTGGTCAACGCTTAGAGTGTGCTGGTTAAGCCAGCCCCATGAAAAGTGTTCGATATGTTTTTAACACCTATTTACATATACTAGCAAGATCCTATACACATAATATTGTACGAGCTTATCATTTAATACAATTGCATTATGTTGTCTTCCACTTTTATTGAATGTGCATATATTTCCACAATTTCTTATACATGTTCTAGAAATTGTGTAGGTGACCACATTTATCTACAGACTTGCCCTCTGATCCTCTTGGTTTTCTAATCACTGACGCTATCATCATATCAATTCATAATACCATATTTTGTTGGGGGTTATTTTTTAGAACAATTCGTATTCTATCTAAAAGCGTATACCTGTTTATTAGGACTGTGAAAATTACATCTGACACCGTTTTAGTTTCCATTTTGTTTTGGAGGATCTTCATACTCGGTTCCCTCTCATTTCAGTACACTCAAAGATGTTGGCTAAGGTTGTTGAGTTCAGCTTCACCCCTTTCAATTGCATTTGATTTCGTGGAACTTTTCACCAATCCTATTTTTTGCATATTCAGCTGCGATTGCATTCCCTGCTACAACTTCTCATTGAGGCATTTTGTCAAACACTTTGCGTGCGTTCTGCATACTACGACACTTTCTCATACACGCTGAGGCATTTTGTCAAACAGTTCGCGCGCGTTCTGTGTGCTTCATGTTTATAAGGGTATTCGTCATAATAATATAAGACCGTCTAATGAATTTTCCATGAATCAGAGATGCCACACAGTGATAGGCTGTAATTTATTAGAAAGAAACTCTTAAGATACAAACTGTTTCCTTCATGCTTTTCTCGTAAAAATTATTCTGAGTACCTAGCATGCAGAAACGAAAAATCCGTAACCGCATATAATATGTTTTAACATATATACTTGAAAAGTTTTAATAATATATTTTTATTTCGATTTCGTTATAATATTTTGGAAACAGAGGAATTTTATTATTTTTGACTTAATTATAACAGACAAATTAATTAATTAAATAAATCTTATTAAAACAGAACAATCCTGCTCCACAATTGTTTTGTTTCCGCAGTTCAGTATCACAATTCTGGCTGGGATTTGGCTGCATTGCAGCTCTTGTTTATCTGCAATTTGTTAAAATTAAATTATGTTACAGTTCGCAATCTTTTATTCAGCTGCGTTTGCATATCATCATATTCCTAAACTCATAGAAATCTAAGAGACCATTGGCATCTGTATCATAAGCACAAATCATTCTCTCACAATTAGCGAGATGCAGAGCATGTTGAGGAAATCCCATATTACACAGCACCTGTTGAAGCTCCATGGAAGATATATAGCCATCCTTATTTATGTCATACACTCTGAAGGCCTCTTCAAGCAGTTTGTCCTCATCATGGCTTTGATCAATTATGTAATCATACAGCCCTGTAAATTCATCAAATGTCAGGCTACTATCTTGGCTTTTAGAAAGAGGCATCACAAAGCCTTTCAAGTCTAGTTCTGATACAGATATCCCCAGTCTATTTAAGAAGCAATATATTTTGTGTACTGTTACCTTTCCCTCTGTGTTTTCGTCAAGAATATCATACATTCTGCGCATTTCATCAGGCTGTAGTGACAGTGCCATCAATGACTAAACGAATATCAAGGAATTCTCTCATACATGAATTGAAAATATTCAATGTATATATAATTATTACCTGAACTGTATACATATAAAGGAAGGGATATGATCCTTGGAAAGAGTACGTAAGGAGAAGAGTTGGATACATTTTCCACGTAATTTCGTTGTGGCCGATTCTACCGAAATCACAGAGAAGTTATTTGAGAACGTGACGCAACTGTTGACCTTACAGTATGTTAGAAATAGTACGATCCTTCCAACTGTCCCAACATTAATTCCATGATTTGAGTAGTCATTCTGGAGCGGGGAAATGATGCAGTAGATTAGGGCACAAGTTACGCCAGAGTGGGTTGTCATACATTTCGTAAAACTGTGAACGTGATTGTAGAATTTGTATATGCCGTCATCACATGCTTAGTCAATAAGTTGGTAAGATTCTCAACCGCCATAATTTACTGCTTCGCTATTTCACATGGGAGGAGTTTTATAGGTTGAACTTTTTGGGTTGAAAGTGAAGGATTGATGGGTTCCATCGGGCTTACAATAAAAGATTTTTTTTTTTTAAATGTTTAGGAGAAGGAGAAGTTGTCTAAAGAATCTTTAATTGAATTTGGGGTTTTTCATGCTTTAGATTCTAACTTTCTTCAATTTCATCAATGATTGTTTTTCTTGGAAGGTGACCTTGTGGTCACATATTCATTTTGTCAGTGCTATAACTTCTTCCAATCCTTGGATTTTAGCTAGGGACTTTAATGCTATTCTTTCTCTTGATGAAAAACTTGGGGGATTGCAAAGACTTGACTTTTCTTTAGTTTTATTTTGTGAGAACATATCTTTTCTTAATCTTCTAGATGTTAAACCAAGTGGAGGTAGTTATACTTAGAATAATAGATGTGGTGCAGCTTCCATCTATGAATGTCTTGGTAGGTTTTTAGTCTCCATTGATTGGATGGGAGATAATTTGGTTACTACTTCAAAAATTTTACAGTGGCATGGTTCTGATCATTGGCTTGTTAAATTTGTTTCATCTCTTTTCTCAATTCCCAAGAAACCTCCTTTTAAGTTTCAATTAATGTGGCTTTATGACCAGTCAATAAGAGATAATATGGCACAATGGTGGTTGCAAGGCAAGCCCTCTTTTAGTACTGCAATGTATTCCTTCTCTAAATGCCTTCGGTTTGTTAAGGTTAAGCTTAAACAATGGAATAAATTTCACTTTGGTAGATTTTTTGGCAAAAGAGACAGGTACAAGACAAGTTGAATGACATCTCTTTTCAATTAAGAGAATTTTGTATGACTTTTGAAATATTACATGAGAAATTTTCTCTTTCTCACGAGTTGAATGAATGGGAATTGAGGGAGGAGATTTTTTGGAAGCAAAAGTCTAGGATTACTTGGCTCAAGGAAGGTGACCAAAATACCCCTTTTTTCCAAAATTTTGTTAAATATAGGATAAGCAGTACAATGTTATTTCTCCTCTCAAGGTACTCAATTAACTTCTTTTTAGCATATTAGTGATGAAGCTACTTCTTTTTTTGCCACTTTATTTGAAGAAAATGGTCAAGGTTCAAATCATGCTGAAGGAGTTTTTCTTGATTTTATTCCCCAATTGGTTACTCTTGAAATGAATAATCAACTGATGGCACCCATAACTCTTGCAGAATTAGAACATATTGTCTTCCAAATGAAGAAATGTAAGGCTCCTAGCCATGATGGCTTTCCCATTAAACTTTTCCAAGAATTTTGAGATATTTAAAAGATAATCTTCTCAAGCTATGGTGTGTGAATATCAATCCAAGAAATAGGTGCTTTGTGCCCTTAACTGTACCTTTTTAGCTTTGATCCCCAAGAAATTTGGAGCTAATTCTTTTGATTCTTTCCCTTTGATAGCTCTTTGCAATGTTATTTATAAGATAATTACTAAGCTGATGGTGGATTGTCTTAAGTAGTTCTTAGATTCTTTGATATCTTCTAAGTAGGGAGGCTTTGTGAAGGGTCACAAAATTCTTGATGGAATAATTATAGCTTCAAAATCCATCCACTCTATGGATTGTTATAATAAAAATGCTATGTTTATAAAGCTAGATATGTCTAAAGCCTATGACAGGTTTCGTTAAATCCTTTTCTTTTAAATATCTTATCAAGGTTTGGATTTTGTTTAGATTGGATTGCTTGGGTTATGACTTGTGTGACTTCATCATCTTTATATATTTTGACTAACGGTATCCCATTTGCTATTTTTCATGCTTCACAAGGTTTGAGACAAGGGGATCCTATATCTCCCTATCTCTTCATTCTTATCGTAGAAGGTTTTGCTAGATTTTTGACTCAGCTGAAAGTTAATGGGTGTATTCAAGGTTGGAAAGTTGCTTCAAATTTTGCTTCATAGTCACATCTTCAATTTGTTGATGATACCATTTTAATGGGAGTTGTTACTATTTCAAAAGCCACCAACATTAGAAAAGATTTGGATATATATATTTACTTTCTTCAGGTCAGTAGATCAATGAGGATAAGTCTAATATATATATATTTAATACTCCTCTTGAACTCCAACAAAGAATTGCTTCTATCCTTAGGTTTCATATAGGTCAACTTCCCTTGACCTATCTTGGGATTAAATGATCAATTGGTCTTTGTAATCATCTTCATTGGAAGTAGATAATTGATAAGTTTAAAACGAAGGTTAATCATTGGAAATTTAAATGGTTATCCTTTACTGGGTGACATACTCTTCTTCAATCCATTTTACAAGCTCTTCCTACCTATAGATTTTTGGTGCTCTTTGCTCCCAAATATTTTTTAAAGGAATTTGATTCCTTATGTCAAAAATTTCTTTGGGTTGGAAATTTAGATTCTTCTAAGTGGAGTTTGATTAGTTGGGATCAATTTTGTCATCCTAAATAAAATGGTGGTCTTGGTCGTAGAATTTGAAACTACAATAGTGAAGATTTGGCTACAAAACATTTTTGGCAATTGTGTCAGAATCCAAATCAACCTTGGGATCAAATTCTTCACCATA
The DNA here is from genome assembly GCA_007258455.2 of Sequoia sempervirens. Taxonomy (NCBI): domain Eukaryota; kingdom Viridiplantae; phylum Streptophyta; class Pinopsida; order Cupressales; family Cupressaceae; genus Sequoia; species Sequoia sempervirens. The sequence continues at coordinate 5,571 of VDFB02070785.1, read as the reverse complement.
ATTATTTGGGTGGTGCTTCAGTTGAATGGGTTCCTCATGCGACTTTAGGTGGATGAGGTTCTATTATACATGGAATACTATTAAAAAAGGAGAATCTTTGGTTAAGTGTGGCCTCTTTTGGATTGCTAATTCTGGTAGTAATGCTCTTTTCTGGAAAGATTCTTGGGATCTTCGTCCTCTTATTCTCCAATCTTTTGAACCCCACCTCCTTGATTTAAGTAAGATTTGCTTAGTAGTTGGTTGGTCAAGATTTGTTGATTTTAAGTCTTCTTGTCATGTGGGTAACACTTTTATTTTCTCTTGGAAAGATATGAGTTGTTGGCCGATAGGGGGTAATCAAAATGATTGGGCTGCTCTCTATTCTATATTAAGTGACTGACCTTGTTTTTATTTACAAGAGGATGATGTTCTTTCTTGGGGATACGATCCAAAGTGAACTTATTTAGTGTCAAATGGTTATAAATTTTTATTGCATGAGCATAATGGGTATGAGGCATTTCCTTGGTGGAAAAGAATTTGGAAAATTCTTATTGTTGGTCAAAGTGTATTTTTTTTGCTTCTTTGACACAATAAATGTCTCACTTGGGATAATATACAAAAGAGAGTTTTTCAAGGTCCTTCCAGTGTGTTCTTTGTGGAGCTAGTGAGGAGAGTGTGTCTCATCTATTTTTTCAACGCTCCTTCTCAGCTGGTCTATGAAGATAATGGTGGTCTATTTGGAATCACCCTTTTGTTCATGCTTCTCCTTTATTTGAATTTTGGGATAATGATTGCTGCCCTTCTACTTTAGCCTCTAATCTGTTGATTGCTTAGGATATAGGTCATGTTTTCATCATGTGGTGGATTTGGTTGGAGAGAAATCATCAAAATTTTCAAGGCTATTAGAGTCTTTTTAGGTATATTTAGAAAAAAGATGTAAGTTCTCTGCAAGAAACATTACAAGCTAAGTGCTCTTTTGATGGTATTCTTTCTTTCATTGATAACCTTATTTTTCAAAAGTTAGCTTTGGTGTAGGTGACTTTCTTCACTAGCGCTAAACTGTCCAAGGCTAACTTTTTGAATAAGGTTAACATAGTTGGCAAATGGTCTTGTCCCCCTTTGGGATTTTATAAAATTAATGATCTAATGGTTCATCTCGAGGTAATCTAGGGGCAACACGTATTGGGGGAATTGGAAGGGATAGTACTGGGTTTGTTCAATTCTTTTCTCATTTACGATGGGGATTTCTACAAATAATCACATGGAGTCTCAAGTTGTCTTAGTAGCTCTAGAGAAAGCTTGTGAGTTGGGTTGGAAAAATGATGTTTGCGAGATGGATTCAATGGTGTTGGCTTCCCTCTTGAATAAGGGGAAAGATTCTCAATTTTCTTAGAGGTTGTCTCTTTATGTGGCTCAAATTATTTTCTTGGCACAAAATTTTGATTCCATCTCTTTTATTTATATTCCTCATGAGTGAAATGCTTTGGTTGATTATTTGAATAAATGGGCTTTTGATGTTGATCATAGATGGGATGTTGTGGATTGAGGATCTCTTTCTTTAGTCCAAAGCTCAAAGCTCCTTTCCCTACATCATGATTTGGTCTAATATTCTTCTTTCTGGTTCTTGTTTGCCTCTTGATTTCTTGTTTTCTTGTGAGGCTAGATAGATGTGGTTTTGTAATAAGCCCTCTTTGGATTTTTGTTCTTTGGGATTTAATGATATCCATTGTTGTTTGGAAATCTGTAAATAACTATTTTAGTTTCATAAATGAATATATTTTCACTTTTTTTCCCAGAAGAAAAGAATTGATGGGTTTGAGGGTATATATTGTCAATATATTTAGAGCATCATTTTTTTCTTGTTTTGTGTTTATTTTTCTTTTCAAAGATTTGAATCTTGTAGACAAGGAACATGCTATAATATTCATCAATCGTGACTCCACTAATTAAACTACAATTATTTGACATATGATATGTTTCATATCTATATACTTGAAAAAATATTTATAATATTTTAATTTAAATTAATATTTATAAATAAATTTATCATTAAACAAAGTAAAATAAAATATGATAGTCAACCTTATTGTTAACTTTACTATTACTATCTAGAGTAAAATGTGAATGTAATGTGAATTCTAGGGATGAATAAATTGTGCTTGTACTTGGTTATCAATGCATTATGAATGTATGTTATCACATCTGATGTTGTGTGAAAAGAAATGCATATATGTGAAATGTATGGTTATTGAATTGATATTCTAACTTTGGAGATGTATTATGTATGCTGCATATTTGGTGAGCAGCTCACTGCCTTGAGTATGTGTTAGTGGTTGCAGGTAAATCTTCATTCCTCCAAGTGGAGGGGAAGTATCACTCAGGAGAAGATCTTGGTCAGGTAATCGGTAATGTAAACTATTTGAGCATACTCACACCATAGTAGATTGGTTGAGTCTAGTCATTGAGTTGGGAAGTTGGTACAAGTCATCCAGCAGTTGGGGTGAGCAGTGCCTTGAGTATGTGTTAGTGGTTGAGGGTAAATCTTCATTCCTCCAAGTGGAGGGGAAGTATCACTCAGGAGAAGATCTTGGTCAGGTAATCGGTAATGTAAACTATTTGAGCATACTCACACCATAGTAGATTGGTTGAGTCTAGTCATTGAGTTGGGAAGTTGGTACAAGTCATCCTTAGTTGATGTGTTTGCAAATTATTGGTAGGGTCTTGTTTACTATTGAATGCATGCTTAGGTGATATTTATTTGTTTGGAATGGGTGAGTTCTTCTTTATGTTACTGTGCTTGATTGTGTGGATCATTTGACTAACATGATTGCTATAATATATATATATATATATATATATATATATATATATATATATATATGTTTGTATATATGTACAAATACACACATAAGCGTAAAAGCTTAATAGAGGAGTGTGTACACACACACACACATAATATTATTATTATGTGTGAATGGTAACTCGTTTGTATTCATTTGTATATCAAATGTATACATACTTGATTGAAATAGGATATAAATATATATATTAGTATATATACATATACATATATATTTGAGGGATAACGTTAATGCTATTTATCAATCATGCATATATATGTATAAGCACACACATACACACACACACATATAACCACATGATGCTGTTATGTGTTTGAGGTATATGTATCTTGACCTTTCTATCGATACATATTTACATAAAAAGTATAAATGTATATGAGTGTACATACATATATTGATCTGTGTTGAGAGCATAATCATACGCATGTATAAGTAGAAATACTTACAAACCTACTCACATGAGGGATCAGTTACACACATACACACTTAAACAAATGCATGTATTGATGAGGATGTGATATGATAAGGGTAACCTGATATATGGGTGAGCATATTAAATATGCATATATAAGTATATGTGTAAAAATATATACACGTATTATTATTCACAAAATATGATAATATGAGTTATATGTCCGAATATAGAGTGAATATATATTATGAAGATAAGGATATATAAACATTCTTTATTGGCATATGGAATTTATGAATATACATTAGCATATACATACATACATACATACATACATACATACATACATACATACATACATCCTTGCACAATAGTGGTTTTCATAATTTTGGCCAACCGACACTGATATGGTGTTTTTAACACAATCTCCACATTCGCACCTATAGCGCATTAAACCGGTAAGGAATTTGAAGATGATGCAAACTAGAGTCTTGTCACATTTTATCTCTAAATTCTAAAAGTATTTTTTTCAAAATTTTTGGAATCATATTGCACTTCTTTTTCCATCTCACATGAAAATTGGTTTTTTCAAAAAACAGTATTTTTAAAAAATGACACACACCGTATAATGCATAACTTTTTTTCCTTGAAGGATAAAATTCCAATTTTTTCAAATTTAGATTTCTAACTCTGATATCTAGTGCTTCCACTTGGTTAGATAGTTTTATTGAATATTTTTCTTTTAATCGCTCGTCAACCAAATGACAATTCATTACAGCCACGACCGTATAATGCATAACTTTTAATTGCATGTATCAAAAATTCTTTTCTTTTTTGTTGGATCAAGGACTTAAACATCTCTAATTTCCATATTTTAAATTTTTTATAATCTTCTATTTTTCCACTCTTGTGCGTAACAAAGATTTTGTTTTCGATGAAAAACCTATATTTAATAAAACTTAAAAAACAGATAGATAATAAAACCAAAACATACTAAAATTATATTCATTGGATAGCTCGTTCTGAAGGCTACTCGATTCCAAGTTTGGTTTCTAAATATTCCCTCATTTTCATCCCCAACCGGAGCTTGAAAGAGTAAAATTTTAGGTTTTTTGTGTGAACAAATTAAAAAATTAGGGAAAAAGGGGGTTCGCTAGAACCAGGGGGGTTCTAGCGAACCAGGGTTCATTCGAACCCCCACTAATATGCATTTTTCCTTTGTTTTTTGGGCGGGAAATGTGGGCCCAATAGTTAATGGGTTCGCTCGAACCCTAAATCGGTCGAACCCCTTTATGGTTCGGTCGAACATGTAGGTTCATGTGAACCCCTAAAACCAATTTTTTTGCCATGGGGTCATTTTTTCTCAATTTTCCTTCATCCATCAAATTGTAAACCACTATTATGGCTTCACCCCATACATACATACATATATGCATATATATGTACACACACACACATACATGTGTATACATATATACATATATATATATATATATATATACTTTATTGGCATATGGTATATATGAATATATATTAGCATGTAAATATATACATACATACATATATATAGGCATGATTGAGGCCGAATAAAATGTATATTGGCTATGTATTATGCAACATATAGAGTATAGTGGCCCACACATTAAGTCTTAAAAAGACTTAGTCAAACATAAGGATACCAACGCATAAGCATTTAAGTGTTGAGTATTAGTTGGTAGCACATGGAAGGCCTATTCTTAGGCTGATTTGCAAAGTATTTAAGGCAGTTAAAATGCATATGTCAACATTGGATTGAGGCCGAATAAAAGTTGCTTATGACTATTTTGTGAAGAAGAGTCTCACTCATATTGCCACATGATATGAAACATTTGTATTGCATTTAGAGTTGCTGTCTTATGTCGATGCAAGGCATGGACTTAGTTGACACCTATGATAAAGATTAACTTTGAGTTGGTAAACATATCTGCCATGTTTTATACATCTGTCGATGACTTTTTCAAACGTATATAATATATCTTAGTTGACTCATCTCCAAACCAAGTCGATGGATGCTTGGTGTTATGAAATTGGCAGTTGATTGATTTTGATGGCAGGGAAAACTAGTCCAACAGTGAGGAGTGTGGATGGATTTGGCACAACCTCTGGAAACCCAATTGCTTTAGATGTCTATTGCATGAGATAATTTGAATTGAGCATATGCAGATTTGAATAAGTCTTTATTTGCTATCAATTTTGCAAGTCGATCTATTGGAGTTTTTGTTGAGTTTGAGCTTGTTTTATCACCACCTTTTTGCTATGTTTCATGTGTTTCCTTGCATG